>JAEMOT010003971.1:267666-292435 GCA_019297695.1 Apostasia ramifera | reverse complement strand
ACGACAGGGGTAAAATGATAATTTTAAAAAAATTTAATTATAAAAAAATTAAAAAAAATCTATTTGATAATTTATTAAAATTCAGGGACCCCGATATTATAATTTAAAAAATATAGACCTGCACAATATTAAATATTAAACTCAAGACCTGAGCATAATTTACCCCTAATACTATTTTAGCCCTAATACCAAAGAATTGCAAACAAAAAGCATATTATGATTATATTTACAATCAATAAGATATTTGAATCACTCAAATCGCAATGAAATTACATTAAATTATATATTTAAGACACAAAGTCAAAGAACACAACCATTAAAAATTATTATGAGAAAATTATAACAAAGTTTTTAAACCTCGACCAAAACTACTGACTAAAAAAGCTATCGAATTTCAATTTTGGACAAAGCTCGTAAGTTTCAATAGTTTCGATCAAGTTTCAACCGAAACTACTAAAACACAACCGAAACTCGGTCGAAACTAATGAAACTCATTTTTCTTTAAAAATAGTATTCAATAATTACCATTAATAAATTAAATTTAAATTTATAAAATTTCAATAATTTATACCAAAATTATCGAAACTGCAGAAACTTACACTTTCGAGTAGCAATAGTTAGGGACTGACAGCTAGGGATGGTTACCGGACCGGACCGGACAGGTTCCGGTTCGATTCCACCGGTTCCATGTCCAATCAGACCTGGAATCGGTCCGATCCGGTTCCAACCGGTTCCGGACCCGGTCCGAAACCGGTTAGGTGGCCTTGGATCTGGTCCGAGTCCGGTTCGAATCCAAATAATTGGATCGGGTCGGGTCAATCAGGTAAATTAATTAAAAAATATATTTATTTATATATTTTATAAAAAAATTATATATTTTGTAATATTTCTGACAAAATTAACATAAAAAAATTCTAAGAAATTTTATTAATATTAACGAAAATATTTACAAATATTTTACATAAAAAATTTATTCATCGTAATTATAAAGAATTCTTCTCGAGTACTCCTCCTCTTCTTCTGAACTATTATCCTTAAATTCGTCCACGAAATTATATTGTTGATTTCATGACTCAGCAGCAAACCAATCCTGTAGACAGGTAAGCATGCAAAGGGTTGCAGGAGACAAACTACTTCTGTAATCTCCTACTATTTTTCTGTGGTAGAAAATGCTGATTCAGAAGCTACAGTTGAAGCTTGTGCTGCTAGTACATCTCGTGCCAAAGCAGATAAAATGGGATATTATTTTGATGAGCTTTTCCACCACTTCAACAAGCTCATATCATCATCAAATTTCTCCGCGAGATGTAAATAGAATTGCAACTCATTCAAATTTGTAGGGGCTTGATTCTGTGTTGCCGATTGCTCTCCAACGGTTGCTTTTCCTTTATCTGTAGCAATAGATCTTTTTGCCGTCGCCGACCTAAGAACGTTGAAAATGCCGGACTTTTTCTTTGTTGCTGTTTGTATTTCCACATGTTCCACATTCCTACTCGCAACCTGTTCACTGTAATAAAAAGAAAATAACTCTTGGAGAGTTGTAAAAACTAATGCTTTTTTGGCATCAGTATTCTTCCCAAGAAATCAAAATATTCCCCGTAAAAAATTTCAATAGCTTCGATTCCCTGACGAGGATCGAGAATAGCAGCTATTGAATATAAAAGTGAAATTTTTTTCTCAATATTTTCTAAATTTTAATTCCATGTAACAACCTGAAAAATTTTCAGTAGACTCCTTAAAAATGGAAAATAATTCAAAAACCTTTTTAAAAAAAAGCCAATCATAAGAATGTAACTGAAAGTCATGATTAACTGTATATGAATTGTAAAAAGCAATTAGCAAATCTTCGTACGGTAAAAGTGATTCGAACAAACGATGGAGTGAATTCCATCTAGTTTCTACAGGTAATGGAAATTTTACACAATTTATTCAGGCACTTACGCAAACACGTTTCCATTCACGCCTAACATTTGAATTTAAACGAATCCATTTCGCAACATGCTTAAATTTATCGATAATTAAATGTTCAGAATTAAAAGCACTAGAAAAACATAAATTAATTATATGACATGCACATCTAACATGAAAAAGAGAACCATAAAGAGGAAGCCTTAAAAATTGCTGTAAAAAATTAACTGCAGAATTATTATTCGAGGCATTATCCAAAATAATACTAAAAATTTTATTTTCTATACCATAAATTTTACAAATATTGCGAATGTAAGAAAAAATGGTTGAACATGAGCCTCATCTAATACATCTAAAGATAATATCCGTTTCTGCATTCCCCACTGTCCATCGATCCAATGACAAGTAACAACTAAATAACTCGCGCCACTAATACTAGTCCAAATATCGGATGTTAAACTAACCCTATAACTAATATTACTGAGGTGTTGGATAAGAGATTTTCTATATTCATCGTACATTGACATACAATCTTTTTTAAGTATATGCCAAAAAATACGGGTATATTGAGGCTGTAAATATTGAACAATATATTCCAAAAATCCCTCTTTTTCACATATAGTAAATAGTTGTTCGGTTCGTACTACAAATCGAACTAAACCTCGACGTGCTTTATCATTTCTAAAAGCCCATGGCATAGATCCACTCTATGGATTAAGTTGTGTTTGGGTTGGCTCTATAGTAGTAGGTTGACAAATTTTTTCATCAAACTTATGAAATCTAACTAGGTGTTTCTTAAATGTACCAGTCTCACCATCGGTACCACCTTGTTTGTATGAATATTGATTTTTACAAATTTTACAAATAGCGACATATTCAGGTCTCTCCGAATTGCTATTCGGTTTAATTTGTAAATCAAAAAAATCTCATACCTTACTGCATTTCGTCCGAGACTTGTTAGAGATACTTGATGATTGCGTTGACGGGCCAGTGCCGGTGCCAACATAACACTTGCCTCAGGATCATGTTCCGCAGATAGATCGAGATCAGGTTCTGAAGTTTCGTCAAAGCTCTCACCGAGTGCAGGAAGACGATCGAGTTGCGGAACATACTTCGGATCAATATTCCCTTGGCGACTTGAGGAAGAACCGCCAGAGAATCGACGTTGGGAAGCCATTAAAACGTGTTTGCAGATTTTTTAACAGAGCAGCAGAACAGAAAAAAATTGATGAAAATTGTATGAATTATCATAACAAAATTGTACTATTTATAGAAAGTTCAATACATGTTAAAAAGTCTAAAATGACCTTAAAATGGTCATTTTAGAATTTAAAATGGTCATTTGACCATTTGCAAATTGCAACGGTCAAATGACCGTATTAGCAATAATGCTGCCAGCTGCAGATTACATGGGGGCGGGGGCAGCGCCCGCGCGGGCGCTGCCCCCAATATTTTTTTTTTTAAAAAAAAATGCATCGGACTGGTTCCGGTTCAATGGAACTGGTCCGGTTCCGAACAGAATAACCGATTCTGCTTACGCAGGACCAGTCCGGACCGGTTCTGCGGCCTAGAACCGGTTAGAACCGGTCTGGTTTAACCGGTTCTGGACCGAACCGGTTCTTACTGGACTGGTTCAGGGTCGAACTGGTCCAATAAGCAGCCCTACTGACAGCATCTCTCTAATGAGCTTTAGATAGTGGAATTTCTCGAATAAGCTCTGGATGGACATTAGGCTTTTGGGGAGGTTATCTCTACATTCATTACCCGACAATAACAAAGAAAAACCACACCATAAATGTTCTCCTTTCACAAAGCTAGGCAGAGAGAAGCCCTTTACACCATTATTTTCTACTCGTCCTTCAGTTGGTTTTACTCACCTAGGACACTCAAAGGAAGTAAGCTCACCTAGACTCACACGATCACCAAAAGCCACATTCGAATCCTAGTTTACTCCCTAAATCCTTTTTCACTCGAAACAGAGCTCATCAAAAGCACATTTATTCCAAACCAAGAACACAAGGTCTAACTCTTTCTTTACCAAAAAGTAAATAAAAAATCACACACCAAAATCTCACTCATTCGTCTTCAAGACGAAAAAAAAAAAAGAAAAAAGAGAGATTGAAAAAATAAATGATTATAAACTACTACAATATCACTTGAATGAACTAATGAAAATGAAAAAACATGGTGACTCTCACAAGAGAACTTCGGCATAAGAGCAAGTAATCACACACAAAGCTCTTCTAACTAACGACAAATGATTAGAAACTCTTTCAAATTCTTACATATTTGAAGTAAATTTAATCACAGGTGTCTCTTAAAGAAAACTCATGAAATCCTCTTTACAAATGTCTAAAACATTTAAAATAGTTAGGAAAAACAATTGTTTAAAGGAAAGAAAAACAGCTTGCTGAAAATCAAAATCAAAGGCCACTTCAAAATTTATTCCAGCATCAATCAATTAATTAAAACCTATTAAATTAGTTGAAAAGGTCTCGAAGTCTACTTTAAATGCAAAAGACAATCTCTCGCTCTGAGATCTGTGCTGCCAGAAAAATCAAAATGGAATAGAAAGGATGAACGATCGCTATGATCAACCAATGGTAGACCAAATTGACTACCTTCACAAAACTCAACTAATCTTCAAATTTTGAATTTTAATCTGCTCTACTTTTAGGTCTTTATTTTAAATTTTAAAGACCTAAGTGAAGATTTCAAAAAATATTAGGGACCTAAGCGAACATTTTCAAAAGATATGAACCAAAACATAATTATAAATAAACTATAAAAACATATCAGTAATTTGCTCTACATATTTATGCATAACAATCATTTGCCTAGCAGCCCATTCCTAAAACTACTACTGGCACTAAGGTGGTTGGTGTGGAAAGGACAAGCAACTCCTGTATTCGAAGAAGAGTGTCTTCTTGAGCTATCTTGAAGTAAAGCTCTCCAGGTTAGGTAGCTATAGGTAAAGTTCTCCCAGAGCCGAAGACACGCAGCTGCTCATCGGAGGAAGGCACCAAATTGTCTTCGACGAAGCCTTGTTCGATGTCCACCAATTTGACTACAATTGCGGTTAGTCCATGGTTGAACCTTGACCATGGAGGTGATCCATGTGTATAGCCAAGATTTCATATCTAAACATTTTTGGTATTAAAGTATTTTTGTTATTATTACTACTATAGTTGTTATTATCTATTAGTGTATTAGGCATGAAATCCAACCTAACCATTGTATCAGTGTTATGTATTTCCTAAAAATTTGTACACTTTGAAAATTTGTATGGTGTCTTTAAAAACATAATCATAAACATAAATAACTAATGATATCAAAAAAGAAGAAAAACATAAATAACTAGCAATGTAAATGATATGCAAGTTCAAATAAAAAGAAAATACGGCAACACATCCTACATAAATCATCCAAAAGTGGCTGCTGATTCATTAAGTATACATTATTGAAATTGACAATTAGTTTGTCTACTAGACAATACAGTATCTAGCTTGCAATTTTTTTGGGATGACTTTTGTGGGAGTAGTTTTTTTTATATAAAAGAAATTAAGGTGAATTACTATACTACAACCTTAACTAGTTTATTTGCTAACAAAATGGGGCTATTAGAGGATGCCAAAGCTTCAATAAATTAAAGGAAAAATCTCATACATATCCCTAAAGTCTCATCAAATAACATACTTAGACCACAGTTCTTTAATTTATATAGCCCTAAATCCACAGAAACTAAACAAAATAACCCCTCAAAAGGGGTAAACTTTTTGTGCTTATGTAACTGTGGGATTTTGTACAGCATAAAACAGAAATTGAAGAAATGAATATCTACTATTCAATAACTAGGTATATAATATCCCTAAACAGCAAATAAGTGGGAAATTTGACAAATGAAAATAATCTAAGTTTAAAAAATTACACTCGAGTCCCTAACTTTGGGATTTATTATCATGCAAGTCCATGTTTTCAAAATTTTAATATATGGGTTCCTATGTTTTAACATATTCATCAAATGAATCATTTTTTAATTTTTTTATTATTAGGTTTTTTTTTAATATCTATTCCCACTCTCTCTCATCCCTGCCCTCACTCTCTCTCTAGGCCAGCCGTTGATGGTGGAGGAACCGCTTATTGGCGGAGGGGGGCCATCCTAGGAATAGGAGGGGGCTAGCCGACTGGAGGTAGGTGGCCCCTCTGCCAACGGGCTCCCCCCACTCTTGCAATGGTGTCAGCAACCCCGTCAAAGACAAAGAGCAAGAGAGACGAAAGAGAGAGAGAGAGAGAGAGAGAGAGAGAGATGAGAGAGAGAGAGGAGGGGGAGGGGAAGGGTAGAATAGGTATTTTTTAAAAATTAATAATAAAAAATTTAAAAAGATTCCAATTAATGATCGTATTAGAACTCAGGAATCCAGGTGTTAAAATTTTAAAAATGTACACCTACATGATAATATACCCTAAACTCAATGACCCACGTGTAGTTCGAACTTGAGACCTCTTAATTCTCAGGCAAACTCCTTTCCTACTAGGCTAAGAGAACACTACCCCAACATAATAACTTTCAGTCTTCAAAAAATCACAAGTTCCAAATACAAATTAAGAGAAGTAAATCATTCAAGAGCAACAGATGCATATACACAAACTCTAATAATGGGATAAACAGAACAAATAACTCAGAAAACTGACCAATAATTTCCATGTAAATCATCAAATAGAAATGTTTCAAAGAAAAAAACAATATCAAGAGGCCTATAAGAGATGACCCAAATTCTCCACTAAAGAACAAGCATACATGCTAAAATGAATGGAAACAACAATAATACCTAGCAAATACAACAATTTTTATGAACTCACAATAGGTTGATCCAAAAAATATCAAACCGCCATGCATGATCAAAGGATGAAATCTATAACAATTTCTCTGGAACCATTTAAATCAACTGTAGCTGGCTCTAAAGTTTTCATACTCAAATAACAAACAATAAGGTTTATTTATTGATTTCAGCATTGGAGCTGCTCACCTTCATGCACACGTAGATGTAGTGAACTTCAGGGGTGGAGCCAAGAGCTTGAGAAACTGAGTTACCATCATCACTTAATGGCACAGGCTTGGTTAGTTCCCAGCTCTTCTGCTCTGGGTTCTTCTCCATCCTATCTACGTTAGCAGCAAGCAGCAAATAATGGAACATTTTTGGTACATTTAGAGTTTATAAGATCTTTGATATTTAAAATAAATACGAATATCATGCACCACACACCAAAACAATCATCCTCCCTATAGTACATGGTTTTCTTATCGGATGGGCCTCAGATAAATGATTATGTGATCCCATGATACCTGATTGAAATTTCGGGAAACAACTTCTCCGCTCAAAAAGACTATGACTTCAGAAATCAACCCTCTCCGCAATATTAATCCTGTGATTTATATAGTTTGTGACCTGATAACTTTAATCTAATTAAAATTAACCAGGCCAAACAACCAGGACTTTTACAATCATGAATGTGGCATCCCATCAAGGTTATCAAATCATGCATACTTGTTCAACTATCAAAGAAGAAAGAGAGCTGCTTCAAGATAAATAGATAATGATGGAAGATGTGCTTAAGGATATACAATCAAGGATGCATAAACCATGCTTTGACACCACAACAAAACTGACGTGAAATTTCACAGGCAACCTCAGTACACTTTAATTATTGATCAAAACACGGACATTATTCATCTAGATATTTATAAATGTGTGGTCCAAAGGAGCAACCTAGGATCACTCATAGCCAATTCTTTGAATATCTTAAAGACCACATGCATGGGTATATTTGTTTACAAAGCTTAATTTTAACAACATTAAAACTAAATTTAGATGATTTTTTTATTGAAATTTGTGAATGATGTAGTTAGTTATTATATTGAGATGTGTGAAGGATATGGCATAAATTAGTTATTATTTTCGTATGCGTGAAGGTTGTGAAATAAAGTTAATTTTTTATTTTGAATTACATGTGTGATGTGAAATATAGTTAATTTTAATATTAAATTTTATGAGTATTATGACATGCTTGTTTAATTTTAAACAGACTAAACAAACAGGCGCCATGTGTTTAACTAGGAGTTGATGTGAACATTTTTTTCCATTTTTGACCACTTAGCACCAATCAACTTCCAAACCATTTGCATGATGGTTGGACAAGAGCATAATTTCGAAAGCATGGTGACTTTTGAAAAGCTTTTTTTCCCTAAAACATCCAAGTATATTAATTTGGGAAAATGTGCAATACGATATTTCATATAAGAGATGATAAATCATATTTCAAAATTTACCAAACCATTCATATTTTTGTTTGGTGTTTTAGCTCCTTCATTTCCATTAAATTGCAAGAAAAAAAAACAAGTCATAATGGGAGAAAATGCCCTTACATTGTCATCAATAGATGTGATAAAGGAGACCATGAAGCTTGTGGTGGAGCAAGAGAGAATGAACTGCATGAAGAAAGTGGCCAGGGGACAATGCTAACTTAGAAGATAGGACTAAGAACAAAACGTTGGGAGAGAACAAGTAGTATAAATTGATGGATAGCCAAGGATACTTTAATGGAAAGTGGTTTTTGAGGTGGAAGGTGAAAGTTAAGTTCGCAGCAAACACAAGAATTGGTGATGAAAGATTGAAAATAACCTCACTGGTAAATGAACAAAATGCTCACATTGTGACTAACAAGTTGGATTTATCTTGTATATTTTGAAGAATTTACATTTTATAATTGAAGAAGACAGAGTACAGGCAACCAACTTGAAAAAAGGACAAGGAAAGAAATGTTGGCCTAAACAGTTTTGCACCAAAAATCAAAAAGAAAAAATTAAGAAACTAACCTATCACATGCATAGTTATGGTCCACAACCGTATGTCCTTCAACAAATTCAACCGATAACTCGGATCCCCATAAGTAATCTGCAATATCAATATAGTTCATTGTGAGTCGGTAAATACCAGCTTTGTTTCTCTGATAACTCCAAGTTCAATAACTCCAAAACTTTTCATTTTAGACAGCACAAGCATACCAGAATATAGACACCGTTGTCTTTGAGAATCCTATTATTGATAAAGGAAATGAGCTCAATATGAAATGCCCAGTAACATAATTGCAAGTTGAAAAGGATAAGAAGGATTATGATCAAAAATGGTTATCATTTCACCTGCCAACCTCCTCCAGCATCATCTTAGCATTTTGTTGTGCATTTTGTCCACACTACATAATAGAAGACATTATGATATATAGACAGATTACGATATTTAAAATAAAAAAAAAACATCTAAATTTTGTTGCACACTCACCATGAGAGAGTCCAGTGTTCCTAAACATAACGGACTTTGTCAGAACCAACACTAAATGGATCATAATAAATCAAAAATAAATAAAATGCTTTAAAAAAAGAAATCGACGGGTGATTAACTTAACTGATTAATACCTTTATCAATAACAGCATCAAAGGATCTAGATTCAAATGCATTCATATATCGTACATCCATTTTAATATCTGCACTAGTCAAAAGGAAAATAAAAGCAGTAGAATCTAGCAAGCAATAGTAGAAGTATAGAAAAAAAAGGAGGGCGGGGGAAGGGAGAAACAATAAGCATTAAAACTTTGTTAACATTCAAAGATGGATACACTTAAGCTCCGGTTTATCATGATATTTCTTCTGCATGGCCTCAACCACTACTGATGATATATCTATGTTGACAACATCCTGGTAGCCATCGGAGACCATTCCTTCTCCCAATGCTGTTCGTTTTGGCATGAACAAAGGCATGTAAGAACGATGGTCATTACAATGACAAATGCATTGATAAAGGCCTTGCTACTCAAGCCTCTTCAACCATGTAAATTATGGCGAATGATAAACAAAAAAAATCAAACACGGACTACATAAAACTGGATAAAACAAGTTGCAGATTTAAACAATTATGCTAGAAGATTCAGTTGAATCAGTGGTTGATGAATCAGATCTTGAATGTGACACCAACATTTAGTTTTTGTCAAGTCAACTATGGATTCAATTTAATTCATTCATTGGTTGCACAAACACAAGATAGTTTCATGAAGTGTTGGGATGAAAGAACTTTTATTTTCCATAAGTTTCAGTTTCAATATAAAATCAGGACAAATACTGAATAAATATCATCAAGCCTTAAATACATTTTTATTCGTTAAATTATAACCCATTAAATCATTAATTATAGAGCAAACTCAGGCAAGCACCAAAAAGAAACTATAAAAGAAAACCGAAATTGGGTCATCACGGTGTATAACTCCATGTAGATTTATCCTATACTGGAAATAATCCTGAATGCCAGAATATCAACAGTGTTAAAACAAGAAGCAAGAGAGTGAATCAGCCAGAGTTCCATAAGATTCTTTATTAAAGAACTTTGGACATCAAACCTTAACATATTGGTTATACCATTATACCAGAAAATTAAGGAAAGAGATGTAGAAAAAAAATTAACAAACTAATAAAAGCATCTTATTTGGTGTTTCTGTAGTGAACACCATCAATGCGATCACAGATGAGATTATAAATAATGTTTTAGTAAAATAGGATTTCGGAGATGCAACAAATGAATTCAACACTAGGAAGGACAACTTTCACAGATATCAAACACACAGCATAAAGTGAGATCAAAGATACGTCAATTTCATTACATGTTTTCAACAAATCTTTAGATTCATTGCGAGGTTAAAAATAGACCCAATATCACCTTGATGCAAGACAAGGTTTTACCAAAGAAACAGATCTTGATTAAAGAAAAACAAACCCTAAGCCTCATGCGTTATACTGTTGTTTCAGCAAAACAAGAAAAGAGTTAAGAAAAGTAAATAAACTACTAAAGTTAGACTTTTGGCGGTGCTTTAGCAGCGCACACAAACAATGAGATAGGCGATGAAATGTTGTACAAAGAAAAAAAAAAAGGGCATTTGACTCAGAGTGAGACATCACTAATAAATTGAACAAGATGAACGCATTAGAGCATATGAGAGCAAAAGTCTGTCCGTTTGAATGATATCATTCCTTCAACAAATCATATTACAAATTGTAATGCTGATTCTAATTCAAGGCCTGCAAATCGCAACAGAAACAGATCCTCTTGCAATGCACAGATCTGCAAGCCGCGAAAAGCAACAGAATCCCTAAAGATTTGATGGGGGTGACGAAAAAGGCTTACTAGAGTTTCCGGAGCCGACGAGGAGAACCCGGTGCGATCGATTGATGTAAAGGTCGAAGAGAGGTGCTAGGTTTTTGTACTTCTGATACCAGTCGAACGGGCCGGGGTCTTGGAGATAACGGTGATCCCAGTACGAAGGCTCGCCATAAGCGTGCGACCCCGTCGACGTTCCCAGTGTCATCTCTGTCTCTCGCCGCTCGCTCGCTCTCGCTCGCAACGAGTTCTTAAGCCTCAGGCAGAGCAGGGGTGTGGCGAACGACGGAAGATGAGGGTAATTTGGTCATTTTGTCACAATGGAAAGCCATACGGGTCAAGTGCAAGACCCACAATTTGACTCGAAGATCGATAGTCGCTCGACTCAAATCAATTTCGGCTCAAATTATTGAGCCGAGCCATGAGCCAAGGTCAGATCGGATCGAATTGGCTCGATTTTTTTTTTTTAAATATGAATAATATATTCAATTATTTATTGTAATTATTTATTATTTTTATAAAAGTATATGTTAATTGTGGTTAAGATATTTGTTAGCTAATCTAGTAAGCATAATTAATCTAATTTAAAATTCTAACAAATTCATTTTTTTAAGAAAAATTTTTGCGTCATGATGAGTTTGAGTTGACTTGATCAAAACTCGAGTTAGCTCGAAGTTGAAACGAGCCTGCTCGAACTCGAATCAAATTGATACGAATCGAGTTTGGTCGTGCTTGGCTCGGCTCAAACTCAAATCATTCTCACCCCTACCCACGAGAAATTATTACATCCGGATGCCAATCAGAGGCTGCCACGTGTACCTGGACCCACCTGTATTGCACACGTGGCTGCCTATGATTGGCATCCAGATAGAGCAATCTCGGGCAGCAGTCAGGACCATCCAAGGTAGTATTTGGGCTAATCGTGATGCTCATTTTACTGTGCCTTTGCCAATGCTAAAGACTAGGCTCAAAATAATATTAATTTAAATAATAATATTAAATAAATAAATTTTAATATAAAAAAATATTATTTTATCCCACGTACTTAATTATTTTTAATAAAATGATCAACTTGATTTCATGGACCAAAATTCTGATTAAAAATTCATATGTCCAATGGGGTCATAATCAATTTAGATCCTATTAAATTAGAAATTAAATTAGATTAGAACTTGAGTTTTTGTGATTAATCTATTTATAATAAAAATCATTGTTTGAAATATCTTTTATTAATAATTTTATTGAATAATTACACACATAACAATTCATATTATTATATTTACATATTTTATATTTATTTTTTAAATTTTATAATGTACATACACATCATGATTTTTTAAATATTACATTCAAAAATTAAAAAAGTGTGTGAAATATTATATTTTTATATTTATAATATAATATTTAAAAATGAGTAATATTCGTGACTTTTTAAATATTATAGCTCAAAAACTAAAAAAAAATGTAAAGTATAATATGCTTGTATTTATAGTATAATACTTAAAAATAAGTAATGTTTAAATATAATAATATGAAATATTATATATATAAATACCCTAAAAATCAAAAGCAACACTTGTTAAGACAAAAAAAAAATATAAATTACAAAATGATCAAATTGATCAAAGTTAATTAAGTTCAATGTAAGGCAATGATATAATTAAAGCTAAATTCATCATTATGAATCACCCGACAATTTTCAAGATAGATGTAAAAGAACTCTCATAAATATTATTCTCATCGAAAAAAAATGAGCGATACTTACAGGATTGAAAGTCATTGCAAGTGATATCTCAACAGTCATAAGTATTTGTCTAAGGGGCAACTCTACGGCGTCACCTCAACTTCTTCAAAATAAATTGAACCAAAGCAAAAATACTTGAAGCCAAATAAATCTCACTTTACAAGAGTGGAAAGACATTGCAAGGAGGAATGCACTCACAAAATGATCACATATTCGAGCACATTATCAAAATTATGAGTTTTTTTTTGTAAAATTATACACGTATAATATAATATAAATAATATTATCTATTATTTGGGCACACCGCCATATTAGGTGAGTTTTATTGAAAAAAAGATATATTTTTTTCTATTGAGTTTTGTGAATCCTCAAAAAAAAAATATTAATCAACTTTGCACTTATTTTATACTTTATCTTATGTATCACATACATAATTTTTAATAAAAAAATACTTTTGAAATATGCTTAAAGAAAAATAAATAATTATGAATAGTAATTCAAAGATAAATAAAAATAAATTTATTCTTTTGCATGAGAGTTGGTGTCCTTTTGCAGGGTTTTTTATTTTTAATATATTTTAGCTAAATACATTTACATATATTAATAATCCTATCTAAAGCATCTTGATATATTTGAGCCCTTCACCTTAAATGGCTGTGATGCTGCTTTAAGTTTACATTCAGATGGTGCTCCACTTGCAACATTCAATTAAAAATGAGCCTGCAGCATTTTCATTCAGTTCAGCATCTTCTTATTATGACACCATCACCGTCCGATCGAACGATTAGATCTTTCAAATGTGCAGCCCGTAGACTTGATTCAATCCAGATGGAACGATAAGATCGATCTTGGGTCTGACCAGCTATCGTCACGCACCTGTTTTTGACATATATGATCATATAATGTAAGTCTGCAAAATACATACAACTAAATTTATGAAAAATCACTTACACTAAAATTCATAAGAAAACTTCACTAGTTAACATTGAAAATAACATAAGCATAAGCATAAATAGATATAAAATATCAATAATAGACCTGAGGCTCATTTTTGAGCCCAACTAGTGGTGCCGTCGTTGCCCAAGGAGGCAATACGAATGATGCTCCGCATAAGAGTTCCCCATCACATGCCATCACACTGCTCACTAAAATGTCTTTTTCAATGTATTCAACTCGCCGCACTCAAGATTCTAATGCATACTGGTCTTTTCCGTTGAAACATTGCTTAGAGCATCCACATGACGCGAGAAAGCAACATCTTTGAATGATTATCGAAATGATTTTTCGATTGGATATACTAGTTAGACTTGCTGGAATCGATGAATCTACAGCCAGGCCTTCCATCACTGAGACTCCTAATTTTATCGATAAATACTTAAGAACCAAAGTTCTATAAGCCTCAGATAAGATGGACCAAAATGCATTTTTTGTTGTTTTAAGAATTTCATTAAATTTGAATCTAAATTAGTGCCAGCAAGATGTTTAATATTCTTTTTTAGTATAATAATTGTATAAAATAATATATTTTTTATCATTAAAGTCTTTTTCATTAAAAGGTGAATTTCTCATTGTACATCATAAATTAGATTACCTTTCTTTCTCACTTTGGTGTCTATCAAACGTCGCTTTCATGCTGCCATGCTGGTTCTACTACAAATGACAGAAGTGAGCTTGATCCTGAAAGCAATAGATTCACCCAACTACCAAGCATTAGCTCTCATAAATATCAATAAAAGCAGGCACTCCAAAGGAGCTATAAATATTTTCTTGACATAGAAATTAAAAACCATGTTTACATTTGTATAAAGATATTTAATGATTTGTAGAAAGTGAATGCTAATGAGATTAGAGTATATATATACACAAACAATCATATACATCTGTTGATGTATAAAAGTATTTCAACTAAATTGGACAAAAGAAAATTCGAGAATAAAGAGTAAATAAAACAAAGAGAGGGATTTTAGCGAGAGCCCAAGTGTCTGAGAGAAAACCACGACGCCAATTTTAGCGATTTAAATTCTATTATGAAAGCATTAGAGCACAAAGAGTGTCATTATTAAAGAGCAGAAGGAAATTATAGAATGCTCCGAGTCTCTATGGAGGTTGAGGCCTAAAAATAAAAGAGAAAGGGAGGAGAGAGGAAGTTGAGAGTAGGCGTGTTTGTTTGCAAAAGTTAATTTTAACAAGACTAAGTTTAAACGCGAATGTTGATATTTTGATATTGAGAGTTGTGTATGATGAGAATTAAAATTAATTCTTATGTTGAGATTTTTGTGACAGAAGTGTGATATACGTAAGTTATTATTTTGATATGTATGTAAGATATCAAATAAAATAAATTTTTTACTTTGAAATATGTGTATGACATGAAATATAATTAAATTTTAATATTGAAATTTGTGTATAACGTAACATGTTAGGTAAAAGTCGACAAAATTAATTTTAACCTAGTAAACAAACACACCAACTTCACCTCGAGTGAGTAGTTGCTGGTAGTGGAACATCTCTCTCTTTCTCTTCTCTTTTATTTATATCCTTGCAAAGTGAGAACTAATGATAACCAAGTTGGAGCATGTATGGAAGATTATATTCCTAGACCAACTTTGCACATAATCTAGAGAAAATATAGGCAGTAGTGATAGCTTTATAGGGTACTCGTGATTACTTCTCCAGCGTGACTTAGGTCCGATGGATTTCATACCAAAGAGTGCATATCGTATCAGTCGAGCACGCTGAGATGAACATTTGGGGTTGAATGGAAAATATTGAAGCATGACATCTCGTTCAAGATGAAAGTTTGACAAATTGGTTTCCATCTACTAAGGTGACTAACACGAGCCAAACTAGACTTGACCTCAAAAACTTTGATTTTTTGCCGAGGCCGAGTTTATTCAACTCAACTTGTTGCCAACATTTGATAGAAGTTTGTATTTTATACAAAAAAATGATATGTAACCCAAAACACTTCTAGGACCTTTGAACAACATTTTTATCCAATAGATGAGAGCATTGTCATAGGAGTAATGTACTTATTTATTGGACAAAAGCATTATCCAAAGGTCCTAGGAGTCTTTTGGTTATTTTTTTGGGCTATGTAGTATTGTCTTAATACATGCATTACAACGAGATGCCTCAAGTTCCAACACGTATTATTCCATGTCAATTGTTTGATCCGAGCTCTAGGCCACGTGCGCTACATAAAAATTTTGGTGATCAAGGATAATGTAACACAAAAGAATATTTTATAACTCGGAGTTAGGAATTTTGTACTTTTTTAGAACCGTTTGGATATGATTTCATCTAATTTCAAAAATAACCTCTCTTCATAATTCAGAATTGGTCATAGTAAATTCTTAAATCCACAGCTGTGAGAGAAACGTACAACTATTTTGTGATTTGATACCTATATACAAGAATTTACTAAACAGTTCTCCTTATTGAGAAACTATTGAGTTCAAAGTGCATAACACATCAGTTTTTTGGAAGAGCAACATGTTTGCGACGGGCCCCACGCACGAACGAGCTAGCGATGAAACAGCGTTAACGCACCGTTAACATCGTTTTCAGCCTATATCTAGTAGTTTTCTATCCATATCTAGTAATTTTCTGCCCATACCTAGCAGGCTAGCAGTTTTCAACCTATACTTAATAGTTTTTATTCAAAAACCTAGCAGTCTTCAGGTCATACAATACCTAGTTGTTGTCTACTCCTACCTAGGATATTTCAATTGTATAACACCGCTATTTTTGTGCGTAGGGCTTGTCGTCCATATTTCATGATTCGTTCTCGAAAAACTGTATTACCCACCCAGAACCTAATAATTGTCCCTATATATCTATATATATATATATATATCATGGATAATTATCCCATTTTTTTTTCTTGAAAGAATATAATTATCCCATTTCAGTACAAAATGATTCAGCTTTTATAAATGCATGAGCAACAAATATCAGTTGACAGTCAGCAAGGCCATAAATACCTCTTTGAAGCTCTCTCTCTCTCTCTCTCACCAGCAACATGAGAGCTGGTTGAAGCTTTATGAACCCTCATAAAGAAGATCACCAATCACCATCTCCATTTTTCCACTATAAAAGCTCATAGAGAGATTAGAGAACGAAGCATAAGAAGCAGCACCAAAAGATAAATGGCAAAGTCCACTGAAATTGCCTTGGTTCTTGCCTTCTTGATTCTCTCCAGCATAAGCTTCTGCCATGGAGGGAGGAACTTGAAGACCAAGAACACTGATGAAAGCTATCAGCCGCAGAACTTCTTTGGGTTCGGAGGAGTCTTTGGCCTGCCAGGGTCCATTCCTGTCGGCCCTTTCGCCGGCGTAGGACCTTTCGCCGGCATCGGACCGGGCTCCGGTGGCCTGCCATTCATTCCGGGAGGAGAGAAGGCAGCTCATCCTGAAAGTCAGCAAGTTAAGCCATGAAAGAATGTGATTCTGCTTTGCAGTTTAGTTGCTATTATTGCTCATTTTCTATAAGGCCTCGATCAATTTGCTAAGTATTATATATATATTAAGTTGTTGGTTGTATGAAATGTCGGGTGCTGTTGACATTATGTTATGACGTTATGAATGAGATGCTGCTTGGATTAAAGCTTGTGAAAAATGTATCTACTCAGAAGTTGGCTAAATATGATAAGTTCATCCAAATGCACAACTTGATATATCAATTTCTTTATAGGTCAACCATAATATAAAGAAGAGAAAGTGATTTTAAAGAATAGCATACTCAGTTCTATGGAAAAGAACACAAGCAATCACAGAAAACTCATGTGCCACTATTCATACATTTTAACAACAATCTGAAAAAGAAGAATTGGAATTCTGGATTAAAAGTTAATGTACATTAGAAAACCATTAAAATCTTCATAATCAGCAAACAGATTGAAACAATAATTTATACTTCACCAAAAAATAGACATCTCATAAGATATGTATGATCTAGATGATTCACAAACTTTACAAAAGGTTCCATATTTCTCATTTCGTGAAACATATATGCTAAGCACAATCTCCAAAGAAAAAGCAACATGTGGTCAGTATCACCACAGTCTGATTGAAAGAGTTGATACTGGCAGCATTACTTTTAACTATAAGAGATTGTTTCTTGAGTTTGAACCCGTAACTACTAGACGTTGAGACCCACCCTACACTAAATGCAACCAATGGAAACACTAAATCGACATATCATGTGATCAACAAAAGGCGGGTGCTATAAAATCTGGTCAATTTAAGATGCCTGTGAGATTATTGATGAAAAAGTCTCTGTCCACCCCCATTTCGCCAAACACCTCGAACAGGTAATCCATCAGCAGGCTTATGACTCTGATCCACGCTCATCCTTTCAGGGCTGGAATCGGAACGAGGTTGATCAAGAAAGGCTGCAACTGAACCATCACCTAGGCGGATTCGATGGAACTTCGAACTCTTTTTGTTTTTCTTCATGCCCGCACCACCTGACTTCTGATTTGTACCAGGTTCTTCGATGCTAACTGAATCAGCCACATTAATGTTAACTGAGCTCATATTGATATTAGTTTTTGCAGTTCGATAACCATCTTTTGACAAAATTTCCACATTATCCTCAGAAGAATTGCGATTAAACTGCAGCTTCCTAACCTGATCTAAAATACTATCTGCCAAGGCATCTTTAGCGGATGAATTTTCCAAATGAATGACAGCTTTACCCTTTCCCTTTCCTTTCCTCGCATTTTTCTTTGAGTTAACAGCATTGCCACAGCCTTTTTGCCGATCCTTACCCTGCATATTAGCATCGTAAGCTTCAACGAGTTCCTTCTGTTTCTGAGGGTCAGGACATAGCCGAGCTAGATCAGGAACCAGATGCAAGAGGCCAAACTGCTCAACATAGGCTAGATATTCCCACGTATTTATTTCGTCATTGCGAAATTCTGCCGAGATAGTTCTGAATGCTCCATATTTCTCCTCATCCATTCCAAGACTAGAACGTATACTTTCAACCAAAGTCTTGTTTGCTGAATAAACTTCATCCACGTTTGGCAGAGGATGACTACCAGAGGCATTGGTGAGATCAGGAGCTGATGCAGAATGCTTCATCTTCACGTTATTTGTGTTCCAAGCAGAATTGGCAGGAATGATGGCTGCAAAATCATTTTCTCTTGAAGCTGCCTGACTTGCTGCCCCCCAAGGATTAGAATTCAAAGAAGTCGAAGAGCTTGAAGAAGTAGATGAGCCCATTTCAAAATTTTCTAATGGTTTTGACCGAGCAGAGTGTACGACTTTCACTAAGCCCTTGTTGCGGGGATTAATCCGAGCAGCCATAGTATTAGCTGACAAACCATCTAAAGCAGGTTTAGGGTTCAGTTTCGAGCTGTCTTTCAATCCAGGAAGAGGTGGAAACGACTGTTCTCCAAGTCGGGCAGCACTCCCCTGATTAAGAACTTGAACATATCTCGATGTGGGTGGTGGCGGTTCAAAATCAGACAGGGGAGGAAACGAAAAATCTTCAAGAATAGGTCCAGTACTGTGGTTATTGGGTTGAGCAGGCATAGAAGATGATGATTCAGGATGTGAACTTATAGCCAATGATTCCATGGAAGTTGAGTCCACACCAGCTTGACTTGTTTCTCCTTGTTCAGTATTTGGCCTACTAGACGAAAATTCACGAGACCTCTCCTCAGAAAATGCAGATTCTAAACTATCTTGGATTGTCATGATTAATTGGTTGCCAGAAGGTTCAGGACGGAGCCCATGTCCTCTACCTCGTCGGCGTTCTTGTTCATTACTCCGCCGATATCTGAAGCTAATAGGAATCTGTCCAAAGACCAAGGACATATAATCAACATGTGCGAAGCATAGTAAATAAATTAGCCTAACCGAGAGGAACTATTAAGCAATAAATTTCAAACTGAAAAGCAAAGTAAAGTTGACGTTTCTGCTAAACACTAGGTATTTTCATACCTGAAGAGCAGCATTTCTCTTCGCCCGAGACATATGACCGCCATGCTCGATAGCATTATGTCTCTAAATGAAAGGATACAAAAAAAACACTTATTATCATCAAAGGTCATGTTCATAGCTTCAGGAAAATGATCTTACAAAATCTAGATTTAAAGAAATATATCCAATCAAAACACAATACAATTGTTGTTATCCAAGTTCAAAGAGTCTGAATAATCACCTTCATTTCAGCTTCAGTTTGGAAGACAACGAACTTTTTCGCCAAGCATGCATCATTTTCGCATAAAAAATGCTCTTGACGGAAATGACTCTGACATTACAGCAATATAAACAATTCAGAAAGATGAACAACAAAATTAAGAGAATAATAAGAAAAACATGAATGGATATTGACAGTGCCACAAAGTAGCTAACTCATGCTTATATTTGTTTAAAAGCCAAAGTCTTTTGAATTCCACATATGGACGCGTAAAAAATGCAAGTCCAATTAATGGCTGATATTTGGGGTGGGCCCCACATGCACAAACAACAATTCAAACACAGTGTGTGGCTTAGTAGAAAAGAATTTTGAATATAAATGCAAAAATTTCCTTCAAAGAGAATTTTGACATTAAACCGAAAACCAAATTGACCCAACATGTTAATGCATTATTACAAAACAAAATATTAAACTAACTTGAAAACGAAATTATTCCTAGAACATTATTAAATCATGTTATGATGACTAATGCCTCAAAATTATGACTAATTCCAAGTTTATTTAGTAGGTCAAAAAAATTATAGAAATTATCATATATTAAAATCAAAAATTATAATCTCAAATATTTTTTAAAGATATAATCCGTAAGTTCTATCGATGAGTATTTAGCATTGAACTAAAGAGCAAATTAACCATTTGTTTTTACTATGTTCAACAAATTCATTAAATCATATTCTAATTTTACAATCTAATTCATTTGTTTTGATATTAATATAATTCCATGAATTGTTAATACATTATCACCCAATAAAATACTAAAATATCTCAAAAACGAAAATAATCCTAAGAATTGTTGGATCATATTACAACGATTAATGCCACAAAGTTTAGGCTAATTCTGAGCTTATTGGATAAATCAAAAAACTTGTAAAAAATAATAATCAGTTAAAATTGAATAAAAATCGTATTAAAATATGATTTGTACATATGAAATTCTAAATATAATCTAAACTGTTAAAATCATATTTAAATATAATTTATCTTTAAATTATACTACATGATTGAAATTGTATTCAAATATAATTTATTTAACTCAACTTGAAATTTCATAGCTAAAATTATATTTAGATACAATTTTTATAACTAAAAATACAAACAAAACCATTTTTAAAATCATGTTCAAATACGATTTAAATAGTTGCAGGATGCATATCTATGTCGAAATTATATTTGAATAGGATTTTGATAACTGTTATTGCACATAGCACCAAAATCATATTCAAATATAATTTCGACATCTACACAATACTATCAAACTAAAATCATGTTTCAATATGAATTTTGGTGTAGTAATTGTGCACAACACCAAAATCATATTGAAATATAATTTTAGTATCTTCAACTACATAACCAGCATGCAATGCCGAAATCATATTCAAATATAATTTCAACAGCTACACAGTGCTTTCGAGCCGAAATAGTATTTAAACACGATTTTAGTATCACATGGTATTAGAGCGCTAGCCTCTGCACATTAAGGCACAGAACTGTAGACACTCTCTGGAATAAAACTATAGTGATTTCAGAACGTATTAGCATTTCGAAACTCAATTTAGGAATGGTATAGATGTATGGTACCTCCAAGTCATCATAGTTCCTATAATAGTCATATTGCCCGGGGTGTTGCCTGCATATCAAAAGGCAAATAAATATTTCTTGATAAATTACTAATATAATGAGCATAAACATTTAATTTTAAAAAATTACGGATACCTCTGGCAAATATGGCAAGTATAATGTTCTGTTGACATGTGCATGTAAAGTTCAGTGTCCCCATAAAACGGATTTCTGCAAAATTCACACATAGGATGCCCTGCAAATCCACCTCGTTCACTCTCACTACCATCCACCTCTGAATCACCAGTACTTATGTGTTGCCTCAGTTGTGACCTAGAGTAGAGTTTTTGCTCAGAGATAAACACCTGCTCCATATAATTAAGTGAGATCGACATCAACTCTATGTAATAGAAGTCAGCATTCACAAAGAATATTAATTTAACCAAAAAATCTAATAATATATATGTCAAAAAAAACCTCATAATTGTGTTGCATCATTAATGCTATTAGTCTTCTAAGGCTTATTCCTATATTTAACTATGTACTTAATAATCTTAAGTGCCTACTTATAAAAATACAAAAGACTTCAACGCAATCATTCATCTAAGTCTAAGTAATAGGTGAAAGGCTCCACAGAAGAGTAGAGCATTAAACATACAAAAGACTTTGGAGATTATAACTTACATAGATGAGTTGGAAGAAATTGAATCAAAAGGTATTAGAAGCTTTCAATTAATACTAGAACTTCATGGATCAGACATGAAAAATTTCCAAAAAAATGGAGAATTCAAAACTTCAAGTTTAACAAAAACGAACTTTAAAGAAAATGAATGACCATGTATAATGAGGAAAAGGGAGACTACAAAAGACATGATAAGAAACTATAAAAAGTGATCTTACTCACTTAGACTTAAATAAAAATTTGTTAATTGATAGAGCGCAATGGAAACAAAGGATTCATGTAGTCGACCCCGCCTAGTGGGATTAAAGCTTGGTTATTGCTGTTGTTGTTATAAATCCTTTCACATCAAGAATCGATTTTCCCCAATCAGCACACTCGTTAAAACTTGAAAACATAATTCTATGACAACAAAGCAATCATAAAAGATAAACTTAAGATATGACACAAATGACGAAGATTAATTTGACACAAACGACACAAGATAATTTTGAAATGTGAAAGAAAGAAAATTAAAAACATATGCAGCAAGGAAGTACTATATACAACAACAAGCCAAGTTTTTATCCCATAGGTGGGGATGGCTAAATTAATCCTTTGCTTCATTGCACTATATCAAATAACAAATCTTCATTTAGCTCTAAATATATAAAATCATTCTTAAAATTTTTTTGTCATGTCTTTGTTAGCCTTCCTGTTCCTCTTTTTATATAAACAAGATACAATAATTTAATGTTCCTTGTTGGAGATTCTATCGGCCTATAATTTATACGTTCACGCCATCTAGGCCGACTCTCTCTGTACTTATGTTCGATTTATGTCACTCCAATCTTCTCGAAGTGATATACTCATTTCTTATCTTGTCTTTTCATGTATACCTGCCCATCCACCTTAGTATCCTTATCTCTGCGACACTTATCTTATTTATATATTTCTGCTTTGTAGGCCAACAAGCCCAACATCCAACACCATACAACATCACTAGCCTTATAAACTACTCTATAAAATTTACATTTAAGTCTGAGTGGAAAGAAATACTATATAACAGAATGAAAACTAATAATGATTGAAATCAGTACAAAGCACCTATATAATGAGACCGCTTAACAGATAGTTGATGATGAAATAAAATATAAGTTTAAGTGGAACATAAATTTGAGTGAATGAATATCATGATGAAGAGAAAGGTAGGATTGACCTTAGGCGAAACTCCTTCAATAACCTAATTACCTCATAAAAAAAAATTCTACTCCACTATTTTGTTTTACTCTCCTAAGCCCATCGTTAGCAAAAGCCTTGTGCAAAATCATCTATGCTCTATGTCGCACCAGAGCTACCCCTCCAGGCTTGCTTCCTACAAAGTTGTTGGCCTTAATGTCCTTCCAACAACATGCCCACGTCAGACCTCACATAGTGCTCATCCACTTAGTCTCCTATTGATAATCACAAGTCCAAGATTCATTGCGCAGGCATGCACCGCTCGCAAGGCATGCATTGGGCGACTTCCCTAACCTCTGCATCTACTCCCACATCAGACCTCACATAGTGCTCATCCACTTAGCCGCCTATTGATAATCACAAGTCCAAGATTCATTGCTCAGGCATGCACCGCTCGCAAGGCATGCATTGGGCGACTTCCCTAACCTCTGCGTCTACTCCCACCGCCTCTGGTGTTGTAAAGACCACCTCAACTTTGCATCCTCTGCTGCATGTCCTATATATATATATGCCTCACATCTAAACAGAGACTACGCAGAGCTCAATTTGCGTCCACTTCACGCAACACTGAACGCTTAACCCCTAACATTGCGATGCCTTCCTTAACCTTTAGCAAACACAACACCTTATCAAGCTAGCAACAGATATGGGACCTTCCTGAGTCATTCAAACCTGATAGTTATCAAGACCTAACAATAATATCCAATGAAGTCTTGGCCTTTGTTTCCTTTTGACAGTAACCCAACCCAAGAGTCTCTTGTCTAGAGACAAATACAATGCACTTGATAAATCAAATCCATATTAAGCAAAATAATTATCAATTAAGTATAATTATTAGTAACATTTGATTCGATGGAGATTTATCGTTTAAAAAAATTTAGGAACGAGCTACATAAGGTTGATCTAACCCATTTGAAGACACATGAGTCAACCCATGCTCGATGGTGTTGTATCCCACCTAGGGAGAGTAGATGAGGACATTGTTCGTCATCATATCAGACATGTGTCGAATTCAATAACCAAGATAAGATTGCACCACTTTAATTCGATTGATGGAAGATCATTTTAAGTAGATTTGATGCTAATTGAAGATTCATTTATGGCACTAGGGCTGCTTATTGGACCGGTTCGACTCGGAACTGGTCCGAAACCGGTCCAGTAAGAACCGGTTCGGTCCAGAACCGGTTGAACCGGACCGGTTCTAACCGGTTCCGGGCCGCAGAACCGGTCCGGACTGGTTCTGCGTAAGC
>JAEMOT010003971.1:231368-248650 GCA_019297695.1 Apostasia ramifera | reverse complement strand
TTACATCTTACATATTTATTAAAATAAAAATTAATTTTATTTTATATTATTTATAATTTTTAATAAAATAATATCTTCGTTCAATTTAGTTTAAATTAAACTCTATAAACAAACTGACAACCGTAAAATTTAAAATAAAAATAAAAAAAGTGCAGTACAATAAGGGCTTATTAGATTTAAATATTTTTATTTAGAGAACTAAAGAAGAGATTTAAAAAAAATGTGAATAAAAGTATAATTATGAATAAATTATAAAAATTTATTGATAATTTGGTCTTGGTCTGATATTTTTAAGCATATTCTATGTTTAACATTAATTGACTTGGAGTTTAACAATAACAACTAAGTTTTTTTATTGATTGCATAAATAATTTATTTTCACTGCACTCTATTAAAAAAAATTTCATATTTTATTTCAAATATATAGAGTCATCTCTTATAATTTTTTATCGTATCATTTTTTTTTTTCATAATGTCTCATCATAATTATGGCTTTTTATTTAAAGGTTTACCCTTTGTAGACTAGCATTTAACATCTTATAACGTATTATTATTATTTTATAAAATTTATCTTAAGTCCGAGTAAAATATTTCTATTATAAAATACGCTAGATATGCTTCATCATTTAATTAATCATGCTTAAATTCTATTAATACCATGTCAATTTATCTTATCGTCATTTTATATGTTTGATGTGTGAAATCTGTATTATTTTGTTTTTGATAACTTGATCACAAATTATTAACTATCCAATACAATTAGTTTCATTGCTTAAGTTTATACTTCATATTTCCGATTTAGATCTATTAGGCTTCATTTAGTTCAAGGATTATTTTTAGCCCAACACAAATACAAATATTAAAATTAATTTTATTTCATGTTTTTCATATTTTTTAATATTAAAATAATTTTTTTAAAATTTTGAAAATAAAATATAATTTTTTTCTTATTCAGTAAAAACCTCAAGCTAAACGAGGCCTAAGAAAAAAAGCTTTGAACCCTTAAGAATTTTACCATAACTTGAATTTTTCTTTTACATTATTTTAGTCTTATTAATAACGAAAATATCTTCTATAAAAAAATAAAAATAAAAATATCATCTATAAAAAATATATATTATAAATTATTTTTTTAAATATGTTTAATCAAAATCTCTTTTTAACGTATGAGTTTAGTTATTCAGAATAAATGATATTGCATTCGTATATCATAAATATTAGAAGTTTAGAATAGTATGCTTAATTCATTTTTAATATAAAATTTGAGAAATAAAACATGGAATTAGTGTTTTTTTTATGGTAATATAATATACATATCACATGAGATATATTCCAAAATAAAATATATCTAAATAAATGAGATATATGGCCCACCGGCCCATTAGGGCCTGGCCCACTGTGGTTGGTTAATACGGGCTGCATCCGGTTACACTAGCGGGACCGGGTCGCTCTCAACCACCTACTTCGACTAAATCGGATCACGAGTCCGCCGACTACCAAGAAGATTGGAGTCGGATCCCGCCCGATAAAAGGCTGTCGATCCGGTTATCGAGCCCCGCGAACCCGCGATAGGTAGAATTCGATCCCGAATCCGATAAGCGCCTCCGCCGACTATAAATATTCCGCATCCAACGCGAATCCGCGCCGGGCCTTCTTCTCTCGCCGAGTAGCTGCCGGAGAGCCGGAGCTAGGGTTTGTCTGCCGAGACTCCGATCTAGCCGAGCCCTAGGTGAGTTCAGAGCTTGATTAGGTTGACTTTCGAAGTGTTTTGTTGCTCTTTTAGCCGTTTCTATTATGGGTTTGTTCTTGGATCTAGATGGTCTTAATTCTTTTTGTCGGCTTTTTTGGTTTAATCTGATTAGTTTGAGCATGTGGATGCTGGCGGATTTCTCTGCTTTGGAGGTTGTTTTGCTGCTTTGTTTGATTGCTTGAGGAAAAGAGAACGAGATCTTAGATCTGCTTGCTGTTTAGATTGCTTTTTCTATTCGCCGCAGAGGGATGTAGGTAACTTAGGGGAAGTTTCTATCTGAGCTCTTAAGCTCGCTGATTGTGGTTCTATTTTCTGGATTTCACAGTGAGAATTTTTATTGTGATTTGTAGATCCAGTGCTTGATGCAATTGCGTTTTACTATTGGATGCTTAACGTTTTTCGGGGGTTGAGCATCTTTCTGATTCTTATTCCATTCTTATCGAGAAGCTTATAATTTATGAATAGCGATTTGTTTTATTCGGTGTTTTGAAAAAGGAGTTGTGAGATTTTCGATGTGTAGGATTCCGATTCTTAATGCGTTTTCAAGATTCCTTATGCTCCAATAAGTGGCATCTTTCTTTCCGCCCCGCTTTCGTATGCGGTGCTCCTGTAGTTCAGATCCTTTTTTTTATGTTCTTCCCGAACTTTTGATTCGAATAATTATTCTTTTCTTTACTGGATAATATGACGTTGATAAAGTGGAAACGGCTTTAAAGTTGAATTTAGGTGTTGAATTTACAATTAAAATGTCATCCGCAGCCCTTTGAGTAACATTGAGAATCTAATGCTCAAGCAAACTTGCCTTTAAGATTAGATTGAAGTTTGAAGTTTTTATTCGATTTGTTTTATGCTTTTTGATTTCTGTTCAAATAATCTTGAGTTTGGGATTGGGCTCAGCTACTTCCCATTTTTTAGTCTGAATTAGATTGAGGTTTGAAGTTCAACAGAAAGCTTTACCAAAGATTCAACTTGGATCAAGATTGTCTTTGATGCTGATAAAATTATTCGATCTGATTTTTCTGCACAGCTTTTTATCCCTAAAGATGGCTGAGTCGGACACCTTCCTCTTCACCTCCGAGTCCGTCAACGAAGGACACCCGGACAAGCTCTGCGATCAGATCTCCGACGCCATTCTCGACGCCTGCCTGGAGCAGGACCCCGACAGCAAGGTCGCCTGCGAGACCTGCACCAAGACCAACATGGTTATGGTCTTCGGCGAAATCACCACCAAGGGAAACATCGACTACGAGAAGATCGTCCGCGACACTTGCCGGAGAATCGGTTTCATCTCCGACGACGTCGGCCTCGACGCTGACCACTGCAACGTCCTTGTCAACATAGAGCAGCAGTCACCGGAAATAGCCCATGTCGTTCACGGCCATTTCACCAAGCGCCCGGAGGAGATCGGTGCCGGCGACCAGGGGCACATGTTCGGCTACGCCACCGACGAGACGCCGGAGCTGATGCCGCTCAGCCACGTCCTAGCCACCAAGCTCGGCTCCCGCCTCACCGAAGTCCGAAAGAACGGAACTTGCCCATGGCTGAGGCCCGACGGAAAGACCCAGGTGACCGTCGAGTACAAGAACGACGGCGGCGCCATGGTTCCCATCCGCGTGCACACCGTCCTCATCTCCACCCAGCACGACGAAACCGTCACCAACGACGAGATCGCCGCCGATCTCAATGAACACGTTATCAAGCCGGTGATCCCCGAGCAGTACCTCGACGAGAAGACCATCTTCCACCTCAACCCGTCCGGTCGCTTCGTCATCGGTGGGCCCCACGGCGACGCAGGCCTCACCGGCCGGAAGATCATCATCGACACCTACGGCGGCTGGGGAGCCCACGGCGGGGGCGCCTTCTCCGGCAAGGACCCCACCAAGGTTGACCGCAGCGGCGCCTACATCGTCCGGCAGGCTGCGAAGAGCGTCGTCGCCAGCGGGCTCGCCCGCCGCTGCATCGTGCAAGTCTCCTACGCCATTGGCGTGCCCGAGCCTCTCTCTGTGTTCGTCGACACCTACGGAACGGGGAAGATCCCGGACAGGGAGATCTTGAAGACCGTGAAGGAGAACTTCGATTTCCGGCCAGGTATGATCACCATTAACCTTGATCTGAAGAGGGGAGGGCACAGGTTCATTAAGACGGCGGCTTACGGCCATTTTGGAAGGGACGATCCTGATTTCACCTGGGAGGTTGTGAAGCAGCTCAAGTGGGATAGGCCAGCTGCTTAAGGAAAGAAGTCATCTTTCTGCCATTTGTTACCCAGTTTGTTTCTTCGTTGTTTGTCCTTCTCTATCTAGAATCTGTTGTTGATCATAAGTTTGCGCTGTAACTCTCTCTAGTATTTGTTGGATGATTTTTTAAAAATTTAACATGATTAATTAACTAATCAATAATCTAAGCATAATTAAAATAAAATTGACAGAGCATATTTCGGATGACGCCGTTAGAAGCCAAAGTCGCCCGGCGTGCAGGCGATTTCTGTTAATACAGAAGTCTGGCACAGCACCAGACTTCTGTATTAAAAAAAAAAAGTTTTTATATACATGACATGAAATTTATACAAAATTACGCATTTCACTATCAATTCATAAATATTACTACTATCACACTATATTTATTTAAATTCTACGCATTTCACATATTTCACCTCATATTTTTTGACGGTGAACTTCATATTTCTAAATTGGCCTTGATCTTAATTATATTATTAATATATTAATTAAATACTATAAATAAATTAATTTATATAAATAATAATTTAAATATTTATGAATTTATGTATTTTAATTTATTTATCTTATTTAAAATTTCTAATTAGCTAGGGTGCCGAATTTAAATTCACATGTTTATAATTTTTAATTGAAGTAAGAAAATTAATGTGTTTACAGTTAAAAATAAAAATATATATTAGAATTTAAATATTAATGAATTTATGCATTTTAATTTATATATAATATTATAAGGTATATGAAATATGTGAAATGTGTAAAATTTAAATGAATATGGTGTGATAGTAGTAATATTTACGAATTGATGGTGAAATGCGTAATTTCGTATAAATTTCATGTTCTGTATGTAAAAATTTCTAAAAAAATTTATAAATTTTCTATCTTCTTTCTTTTTTTCACACATCTCATTCTCTCAGAATTTTTACAGAATAATAAGAGAAGTTCTCCAGCAAGAAATTAAGAAACATGACGGAGAATAAGGTGTGTGAAGAAAAAGGGAGGGGTGGAGAATTTATAATTTTTTTTAAATAGAAGTTGCTTGTCGAGGAATTTATAAATTTTTTTAAACCGAAGTCGTCTGTCCGTCGGGCTTTCATAATGATGATGAAATGAATGAAATTCTAGTTACATTTTCATGGTTTTGATTACAGATTGCATTAAATTCTAAGTCAAATTTTAAAATTTCTCTATCCTTTAAAACTCTGTAGTTGAGCTCCAATCTAATTACCTTGAAGTTGTGTTCATGTTGATTTCATTGTGTGTTAGCAAAAGCTAAATTTTTCTACCAAGTGTGCATGCAGAATAAATTTTGCATGTGTTGTGTGCACGAATTTTATCGTAAGTTATTTTTTATGATAATTTTAGGCCATGAAGGATAATTTTTTTTTTAATTATGCAAAATAAAATTATGTTATTTTATTTATATATTTTTATTTTATAGGCTAATATATCAATTAATTTTTATAAAATTTATCTTTAAGTTTAAGTATAATTTTTTTATTATATAATATTTTTATGTATTTTTTTATTTAATTAATTATGTTTAATAATAGTATTATTTATTTTAATGTTATTTTATATACTTTTGTTTTTTTGTTTGAAAAGATTAATTTTAGTAAGATTAAAATTAAAGGTATTAAATCATATCTAAAACTTGAAACTCACTCAAAATTTGTTTAGTTTTTGAATCGACTACAAATCAGTTAAAAAATTTTGAATCAAACAATGAGACAGGGCGCTTAGCTCGAAGTTCATCTCAAGTTGAATTTGAGTTGACCATAGCTCGCTCGTAATACGATTCGATTTCACTCGTATTTATATGTAAATATAAATAATTTTAATATATATAATAAATATGAGACTTTATTACATACAATTTAGCTAATGGTTTAGTAGTAGAGTAGATGTTTAAGGCTTATTTTTCTCAAGGTTTAGGGATTAAATTCTTTTGGATAGATAATATTCTTTTTTTTTTAATTACAAGCCGATTCGAATCATGATTTGAGCCAGCTCAGAATCCAATTAATTCGAGCGACTTAGTTCGAATCATGTCTTATTTTAATTTCGAACCGATTTCGAGCCTAGCCAAGCCAAGCTCGAAATTTTTTATTTCGAGTAGCCTTCGTGTTGCCCGGAATCGATTTGATAACGGCTCTTTTTAAAATTAAGCTTGGTTGAAGATATTTTTTATTCAAAGCTACGAATAATGTGAAATAAAGTTAATTATTATATTGAGATATATGGTGATATGATGCAAGTCAGTTATTATTTTGGTATGTGTATAAGATGTGAAGTAAAATTAATTTTTTATTTTTAATTATGTATATAATGTGAAATATAATTATTTTTTCATATTGAATTTTATAGATAATGCTATATGGCAAATTAATTAGGTTGATTTTAAATAAGCTAAACAAAGAGACGCATCTAAATTGCTGGCTATTTTTTTTTTTATAATTTGATCACAAATTATCAACAGTTACTTCCAATTTCTAAAATTTATATTTCATATTTTCAATTTAGGTTTATTAAGGCATAAATTTTTTGACATTCAAGAATTTTTTTATACAACTTAAGTTTTACATTAATCCTATTTAATTTTATCAATAAAAACATATAATTCACAAAAAAACATAAATTATGATATTTTTAAAATTCTGTTAGAATTTTTATTATCAGTACAACAAGATATGAGTTTAAACATGTGTTTTAGCATAATCTATTATAGGGAAATTCCTCTTTTTTTTTTTGATAATTAAATCCCTCATAAATGTGACTTGAAGTTAAATAACACTCCATCAATTTTAAGTAAAAAATTAGCAATTATGATATAAGTTGTTTTTTAAAATTATTTGTCCGTATTATAAGTTCTTTTTTTATGTTATTAATTTAGTTAGGGCAAAATACACCCAGTCCTGAATTTAATGCTTAATATCACGCATGTTCATATTTTTAAAATCTAACATCAGGTTCCCTGAGTTTTAATAAATTATCAAATGGTTCTTTTTTTACTTTTTTATATAATTAAATTTTTTTAAAATTACTGTTTTACCCTTTCCATTCTCTCTCTCCTCTTGATCCGGCGCACGCACAAGAGCCGTGCGGTCGTCGGCTGTACGACTGCCTCGCGTCCAGTCCGCCGGCGGCCGCGCGACTCATCGGCGGCCGCACGGCCCACGCACGTGCGCGGGATTGGGAGGAGAGAGAGGGGCAGAGTTAAAACGGTAATTTTAAAAAAATTAAAAGAACTTATTTGATAATTTATTAAAACTCAGAGACCCCGATGTTATAATTTTAAAAACATGGATATACGCAATATTAAGCATTAAATTCAAAGATCTGGACGTAATTTGCCCATTTAGTTATTTAGAAGAAAATGTAATTGGTACGTACATCATAAGTATTTGACTTATAAGCTAAATTCATATAGTTTTTGCAGGCAATATACGCATATAATTTTCCTAGTTTAATTAACTAATTAATACTTCAGTCTTTATAAAAAAAAATTAACAAAAAAGAATTTTTCGTGGGCTTTAGCTGTGTGTCATTATCGATTGACGACTTCTCTTATAACGAGTGGATCGTACAACACGAGATACTTTTAATTTTGATATTTTTCTAAAAGAGTTTTTACATATAGGACATGAAATTTACACGAAATTACATATTTCATCATTAATTTGTAAATATTACCACTATCACACTATATTCGTTAGGGTATAATGTAACCCTTCACCTAGGGGGTAAAACCCTGAAACTATTAAGATATAAGACCAAAGGCGTTTTGCTTTTTCAGAAAGTGAGGAGAAAGAACATTATTTTAGTTCCACAATAGCTCTTCGTGATAGAGTTGTATTTTTTTTCTTATAATATTTTTTTTTAAATTTAGAAATAATATGAGTACGTATTTCAAACATTCTTCAATTTAAATTAGAAAAACATCTAGCTCTCTTTGGATATACTTTTTTTCGTTAAATTCATTTTTATTGGACTTCAATTTTTTTCAGATTGAATTGAACTACTGTTATACATTGATCCATAATCATTATTTTTTTTATTATTTGCATAGTCAGCTTGCACATTATAATTTATAAATAAATCAGTAGCATTATAAATATTATAACTCCAATATAAATAATATAAATATTTATATAATAAAGTAAGTTATAAAAGATTTCTAGAAAGTAAATTTAATTAGAAAATATTTACAGTGTAGTACAATATTACAATTCTTGAGGTTATAATTGAAGATATATATTTGATAATCATTGTTTAACTAAGATAAAATCACTTTCTTCAGTATTTTTGAAATAATTTTGTTTCTTAGTTTCTTATTTATATATAACGAAGTATCAATAAGCGGCACTGGTTCAATATAGTGTGTTAGAGTCATTCGAGACATAAGCTCTAACATAATCTCGCATTCATCATATCTTCGATACGTCACTATATATATATTTATATATATATTTCTAGATATCTGCACAATATCATAACATTATTTCTAGATATCTGCATAAAATCTTTCTTCTCTCCCTAGGTTATCCTAAGGGGCATCATGAGAAAAGATTCATTATTGTTTGGGTTTTTCTCTGGGTCTGTTTTTATGGCATTTACTGCTCTATTCTACCATATATACGGATGGGATTTCTTGAATGAAGCCCTGCAGTATCATCTTACACGCACAGATCATCCAAGGCATAACTTCTCAATCTATTTCTACCATATCTACCTTCATCACCAGCAAGGCTTCTCAGCTTTAGTGAAGCTTATCTCGTTTCTACCTCAGCTAATTGTACAGCTTGCTCTAGTCCTGCACTTTTCTGCAGACCTGCCATTCTGCCTTTTTCTCCAAACAGTCGCATTTGTTTCATTTAACAAGGTGATTACTGCTCAATACTTTGTTTGGTTCTTCTGCCTCCTGCCACTCATTATCCCCTGGAGCAGTATGAGGCTCAGATGGAATGGCCTATTATGCATTTCTTCATGGATGGGATCCCAAATGCATTGGCTCATGTGGGCATATTTGCTGGAATTCAATGGTCGCAATGTCTTAGTACAGCTGTGGCTGGCGAGCATGGTGTTTTTGGCTGCAAGTACCTCTGTCTTGCTGATGGTCATTCAACACCTATGAAACATCGATGCTTTGTGGAGTCTAACGTATTCGTATTGTATCCGTATCAAATACCGATACTCCCCGATACTCCACCGATACATATCCGATACGCCACGTGGCGTATCATTTTTTAATTTTTAATTTTTAAAAATTCGATACTCACCCGATATTTGTCCGATACTTTTCGATACTTCTAATTAAAAAAAACACAACTTATGTATAAACTCAAATAATAAGATTGAGAAATATTGAACTCACACAATTGGGATTACAAAATACGTGATGCACGCTAGTGTTTCGGTAATAGAAAAAGAATTTGGTATTCATAAACAACTGTATCATCTAGTTTTTTTATCTCAACCATACTAATTTTCCTTCTGTGAGACACCGATCACTTTTTTACATTAATTAAGCTCAAATTATGAAAAAGATAGAACTTTAGTCTTTTTTATTTTGTTTATTTATTTAATTAAAGATTCAGAGAAAGAAAAGTATATATCTACTTTAACCAGATTAGTGTATCTGAATTTATGTCACATTATTTATATTATTTTTAATTATATATCGTTTGCATCAAGCTAATTAATTTAGATCAGATTTACATTAAAACTGAAACTAATTTACTAATGTATATTTAAATTTTTATCTCATTTAGATAATCTGTGATAGATTAAAAGTAATTAAATAAATTTTAAAATATTATTTTAATTTAAGATAAAATATTAAGATTTTTTTAAATTCAATATTGTTGAAGAATAATTTTATTTTTTGTAGTTCAATTGTCTATAATATTTTTTAGTGATATTAATAATGTTTAAAAAATATAATTAATTTGAAAAAAATTTAAAAAATATTTTTGAAAATTATAACAATAAAATGTATAAGTTATTATAATCTACCATAAATTTATATCTTAAATATGAGAATATGACGTATTATACACAAATATAACAGTCGTATCCTGACGTATCCGTATCTTACTTTTTTTAAGTTTGGCGTATCGTCGTATCCGTATCGTATCTGTATTGCCGTATCGTACTCGTGCTTCATAGTTCAACACCATAACTACTTAGCAATTTTTAAGCCAGTAGTTCCTTCTGCTTCCAAAAACCCCAAAAAAGTCGAGTAAAGTTCATCGAATTGCTGGAAAGTTGAAATTGTTTTTCGGTCTCATTTAAGTTGATATTGTTTCAAATAATTTTGTGATATCATGTACGTTCAAACTTCCATTTGATAATTTGATGGTAGTATAAGACTGACTGATAAGGCTCACCGGTTAGATCAAAAATAAAAAAAAAAATATATTATAGATTGTGGGCATTACTCAACTTCTATGGTGCAGCAGCTTCACTTTTATTTTGTCAATCTTTGTAAGACATCTGTTTCGTCTCAAAACTGCCATAGAACTTTTCTACTTGTATCAATAACAGCTATAACAACAAATTAAGTTTTTATTCTGTCAGGTGAGAAATGCTTCTGGTGTGTTATGCGATAGAAAAATCTCATCCAAAATTAAGGGTAAATTTTATAAAACTGTAGTAAGACCAGCGATGATATATGGTGCTGAATGCTGGCCTGCAAAGAAGAAACATACAAATAAAATAAATGTTGCAGAAATGAGAATGTTAAGATGGATGTGTGGATATACACGAAAGGATAGAATGAGAAATGAGTATATCCGAAAGAAAGTTGGTGTTGCACCAATTGAGGATAAACTTAGAGAAAGTCGGCTTCGATGGTTTGGACATCTAAATCGTAGGCCAATTGAAGCTCCAGTTAGAAAAATTGAGTTATTGGATTTTGCCCATGTACAAAGAGGAAGAGGGAGACCAAAGAAGACATGGCAAGAAACTATAAGGAGTGATCTTAGTTACTTAAACTTAGATAAGAATTTGGTAACTGATAGAGCGCAATGGAAACAAAGGATTCATGTAGCCGACCCCACCTAGTGGGATTAAGGCTTGGTTGTTGTTGTTGTTGTTGTTGTAGGTGAGATAATTATATTAATTTTTTATTTTTATTGCACTTTATGAAATAATATTTTTTTTTTAGCTTTAAATATGTAAGACTAATTTTCATATTTTTTTATCATATTTTTTGATTTTTTTTTTCTTTTTATATATAAGTACGATTCAAAACTCCTAAAGAACTTTTCTATTTATATAGAATATAGTTTTAATGCATAAAATACAAGAGGAAAAACTTCACTAAAAAAGAACAAAAAAAGGACTCAAAAATAGAAATAGAAGATACACTCTTGCAGATTATGTGCTCCTGAATTTCACTAAGCAAAATAACAATTTCATTAGAGAATTAAACCAATAATTTACAGTTTGCACCTTTTTTTTTTTTAAGTTGGCATGGCATAGCAATAAATTAAAATAATACTGCAAATATTGTAGAAGTCAACCGACATTCTCTTTGAGGATGTTGCAAAAAGCAATGGGAAGAGGCATATTTCTCTTCCAACGAAAATTGCCTAACACAGCCAAAAAGTCAGTCGTACTATTTACGTTACACAATATATGTGTAATCTTATAAAGAGGGAACATACATTGAAGAATGATGCTTTTAATATGTAAAATTGAGTGGGATGCACATGTGAATTCTCACATTGGATGATTAACAACTTGAGGTTTTAATATACAAGTGATGACTCCCACTTACTAGCCTATGTCTTGATATATCAAGTTAAGGTCTTAATATATCACGTTGAGGTCTTGATGCACCTATTGCTTTGTTATTTTTTATATTTTCACTCTTTAGATTGAAGAACGATGCTTTTAATATGTAAAATTTGTTGCGATGCAAATGAGAATTGTCTCACATTGAATGATCAACTATAAGTTGGGGTTTTAATATACAAGTGATGATCCTAACTCACTAATATAGGTTTCTAGGTTAAATTATATCCATTTGTTTGTGTGTTGGGCCCAACTTGTGGTCTCAGGTGGTTCTCTCCTAATTAGTGGTATTGCAGCTGATGGTTCGAGTGGGATCAAGTGGTTTATGCTGATAATTCTCATACCGAAAGGCAGTTGACTAAAATTCCAATTATAGGTGACTCCCATAACCTAGGTTGGTTTAGTAAAGGGATCTTAGTCGCCTGCATTTGATGGGTTAAATTAGCTCATTGTGGGGGAATGTATCTTATATGGAGCTTATATGGATGAATTCTTATATAAAGGGGAGATTTTGTTGAGATGTACATAAAAATTATCCCACATTATAATATCTTTATGCGGATTTGCATGGGTTCTAAGATCTTCTGATAGTATTGCTAGTATGCGTGGCCACTTGCTTGGTGCTAAATTGTTATCTAATATTCCATGTAGCTCTTTTTGCTGATTGTTGATGCTGAATATGATGCTTCATTTGACGTTCTGATATACTAGTAGTACCAACCCATTGTTCCCCTTCTTGTTGTTGATCTGAATAGTTTCATTTATGTCGTGTGAGATGTAACTTGTGTCGAGTGATTTCATATTAGGACAAACTATTACGAATGAGTTGTAGCACCTCCATTGAGTCTCTTTCCAACCAAACCCTATATGTTCTAGACACATCATCTGGAATGACTCTCAATCCCTCAAGTGCAACCCATTTCTCGGTAGTTTGTACCACACTTGTTAGGATTCTTCTATCTCCTCTTCTGATAAAAATTATAATGTGGTCTCTTATGATGTAGCCAACTCCTGCTATGCCTCCTTCCTATACTGAACCATGTAAATTAATTTTGATTCATCCAGGAGTTAGGGGGAGCCAAATTGATATATGGCCATGGAAGGGCTATTGGGCTCTAAATGCTTCTGTGATGGGTCAATCTATTAACTGTAATATTTAGTACAGTGTTGACAATAGCCTTTACTAAGGGGACCACATTGCCATGCACTTTGGAGTTGCGGGCATGCTAGCATTAAATTTGCACCCTTTGGAGGCATTATAAAGCATGCCTTTAAAAGAATACTTTGTATTAGTTTCTATTTGATTAGTGACTAAGTTGATCATAATTATTTTTTTTTTAAAATAAAATTGTCTATATAATTTTCAATACATCAATCAATTTTATTTAATATTTTCACAATTAATCAATTTTATTTTTTATTATATATTTTTTTTATAAAAAAATTGAAACAAATGACGATGATCAATTTTGCCACCAACTAAATAAAAGTTTACTGGAGAAATCCAGCATATAACTTGACTTGATATGAATTTGTCATTTACTATTAAGAAAATTTTTCCTTAATTAATTACTTATTCTCAATACAAATTGTCTTTCCTACAAAATTTTCTCTTATTAAAATTGAGTCATAAATATTATTATATATATATATATATTGATGAAATAGTATAGTTATATTATGTAAAGTAATACTTTATTGGGACTACTACATTGAAATTTGATAAAATTATATATTTTATGTGATTATTTTTAAAAAAAATTATAAAATAAATTACTAAAAATATAAATATTATTATATTATGTATGTTTCATAAATTTATATTAATTTTTTACCTTATTGAATTTAATTTTTATCTTATTGAGTTTAATTTCAAGTGAATTATATATATAATTAATTCATGAAAATTAAAATTTTTAAGATTTATGTTCAAGGATTTATAGTTTAAAATTTAATTTTAATATTAAAGTAGTTTTTGATATATGACTTAATTAAATTTTAAATTATAATTTTAAAGCTCAAAATTTATAATATAATGAGATTTTATTTAAAAAAATGTAGAAAATATAATTTTTTGATAAATAAGTTACCATATGTAATTTCCTTTTATTTTATTTGTGTTCTTAGCTTGCAGAAATAATGAACTAGATTTATTTAATATTAGGGTTGACTTTGAGTTGACCAAGTTACAAGCAATTGATTTAGTGCGCTATATTTTTAATTTAAATTACTTAAAATGAATAAATTATTGATGTTTTAGTTTAGCAATTAAACAAAATAAACACAAGAGAAAATAAAATTTTTTTAATTAAAAAATCAAACGAAAAAATACAAGTAAAAACTTAACAAATATGTAATATTTATATCAATATTTTAAAAAAATAAAATAAAAATTGAAATAGTAACTTTTGATTTCTTAGAACTTGTTTAGTTCGAGTTTTTTTTAGATAAAAAGAAAAAATTAATTTATTTTTTAAATTTAATATCGAAGAATTTTATTTTAATATTAAAAAATACACAAAATGTGAAATAAAGTTGATTTTAAGATTTATGTTTGTGTTGAATGTGTAATAAAATTTATTTTTACTAACCTGTAAGCATATTTAAGATAAAAAAGTTAGTTTAATAATACTGAAGTAATTGGTATCATTAAAATCAATAGAGTTCAACCACATAGAACGTAGAGAGCTTGTGATGAAAATGAAATTTTGATAGCAAAAGTCTTACTTTTTTTTCGATGTTATGCATGAACTCAGATGAAAATTCTTCGACGAATACTTTTTGGTTTAACTTCACTGTTAATATTTTTCAACCAAAGCTCTGTCTGCAGCAGTTGTGAAGCATGTTCATGGCAGAAATGGATCAAGTAGTGGTAGTACCTCTGGCGGAAGGAGATGAGATGAAGGGAAGAGCCAGGGAAGAGGCAGTGCATAGGAAGAGCAGCAACAGGTATGCAGTCAAACAGCTCCTTTCTCAACTTCCTCTCTCCATCTCGTCTCCTCTCTCTCTCTCTCTCTCTCTCTCTCTCCATCTCTAAATGGTGCGTTGATGACCCATCTCATGCCCTGCCTCATCCCTGCCTGGAGGCCACCTCCCATCTCTCTGCTCCTTCACGTTCCTGAAGAATATTATCTCTGCTGTGAGCCAAGTTAATATATACTGTGAGCCAAGTTAATATATACAGAGAAGAAAGTCGAGTGTACTTCTGTAGTACACTTGGGATGTGCAGTACTGCTGGTTTCAATGGGTTAATTAGTTAGGGAATGGGTCACCAGTGCAAATAAATTACGTTCCAGCACCTGAAATTAGGGCTGTTATTGATCCGATTTCGAGCCGAGTCAATGCCAATATGAAATCGGATTTATCAAATTTTGCTCGACTTGAAATCAGCTCGAAGTTGATTGGGTTCGACTTCGAACCAGCTCAAGTCGATCCCTATCGACTTCGAGTCATCTTCGAGCTGGCTCGAGAAAAAAAAAACTCAGTTACTTTTTCGAGCCGGATAGGCTCAACTCATTTTAATATATATATATATATAATATATATATATTAAATAACATATTTATATTATATAATATGCATTATATACATATATTATATATATAATAAGTTTTTTAAATCGTGGCTGAACCTACCCAGCTCGTTACCGAGCTGAAATTTTTGCTCGTTAGTCGGCTGATTTAGATTGACTAAATTTCAATTCGATCTAAAATCAATTTAACTTTCGATCGATTTTTAATCTTCTATCCATATCAGCACCCTTACCTGAAATTGAAAGAATTCTAGGTGCCCAAGTTGTAATCGTACAATTTGTGCACAATCAATGAGAAATTGACACTAATAGGACTAAAACAGGACTAAAATAGGACCAAGTTGGTACTAATTTAAAAAATAATAATAATAATAATAAATATATTTTTTATATTAAAATTTGTATAGAATAATTTTAAAAAATTTATTTATTATTATTATTATTGTTTTTAAATTAGTACTATTTTAGTCCTGATTTTGGTCCTCGCGTCAAATAGGGCCTTAGTAGATGGAAAAGCCAGAGACTTTATCTGCATGGCCCCCACTTTTGTAAGAACTCGTATGGCCATAAGGTCAAGTCATATGCCCAATGGGTGTTTCGCCGAAATAGAATCGTATAAAAATTAGCCATTCTTTATATACATTGTTAGCTTTTTAGTACTAAATCTGCATATATGATGGTTTCTTCTATAAAGTCGAGAGAGAGTTCTCGTCATTTGATGAAAAAAAAATTTATATCGATTTATTATAAACCCTGATATATGATGTTGAATGCTGGCCTGCAAAGAAGAAACATACAAATAAAATAAATGTTACAGAAATGAAAATGTTAAGATGGATGTGTGGATATACACGAAAGGATAGAATGAGAAATGAGTATATCCGAAAGAAAGTTGGTGTTGCACCAATTGAGGATAAACTTAGAGAAAGTCGGCTTCGATGGTTTGGACATCTAAATCGTAGGCCAATTGAAGCTCCAGTTAGAAAAATTGAGATATTGAATTTTGCCCATGTACAAAGAGGAAGAGGGAGACCAAAGAAGACATGGCAAGAAACTATAAGGTGTGATCTTAGTTACTTAAACTTAGATAAGAATTTGGTAACTGATAGAGCGCAATGAAAACAAAGGATTCATGTAGCCGACCCCACCTAGTGGGATTAAGGCTTGATTGTTGTTGTTATTACAAACCCTGCCATTCAATCATATAGGAATACAAACTTGTATCTCTTCGAAAGTTTTGTACACTTATAATATTGAAGCACATGACAATCCCAAAGATCGTATTAATATATGATCTATTTATATGTATATAAATACATATCGATTTACCTACATATGTAAATTTGTAGGTATATATATATTTATTTATTTAAATGTAAATGTACGTATTGATATTTTGTATTTATATGTTTACTTGTCTATATTATATATATGCATATATATATATATATATATATATACATACATTAATATACAAGTATATATTAATGTATATGAGTATGTATTATGCATATAGTATAAATAAATGAATATACATTTTTATTGAAAATAAATAAATATTCTTACATATATACATAAATACTCCATAAATAAAAAAACAAACATGCATATATAAATACATATATAAATAAGTGAATATACTTTTTTATTGAAAAGAAATAAATATTCTCATGTATATACATAAATACTCTATAAATAAAAAAGAGATAATTACGCTCAGGTTTTTGAGTTTAACGCTTAATAACGCATAGGTTCACGTTTTTAAAATTATAATATCGGAGTTTTTGAGTTTTAATAAATTATTAAATGATTTTTTTTTTTAATTTTTAATTATTAAAAGTATTTTAAAATTACCATTATACTCTCGGCCCTTCTCTCTCTCTCCTCTCGATCTCCGCGGACAGGCGACGGCTTCGCGACCCGCGAGCGGCTGTGCAGGCGCCGCGCGGCCGCTGGACCCACCGGTGGC
>JAEMOT010003971.1:168336-231347 GCA_019297695.1 Apostasia ramifera | reverse complement strand
GTGAACTTGTGCATTATTAAGTATTAAACTCAGAAATCTAGACGTAATTATCCCAACAAAAAACATACATGCATACATAAATATATATATATATATATGTATATATATATATGTATTTATATATATATATATATGTATATGTATATGTATTTATATATATATATGTATATGTATTTATATATATATATATGTATATGTATTTATATATATATTTATGTATGTATGTATGCATGAGTTGTATAGAAATATGATTCGTGTGGTTACTTTCGGATTACAATTGTATTGAGGTACAAAATCTTGACAGAGATATAGATTTTGTATTCACATACTATTGGTGCATATCGATTGTAATTCATAAATACGAGTTATTCTAATAATCGACATGAACTCTCTCTTTGGAAAATGAAAGAAAAAAAAAATGCTTAGCATATAACTAATGTCAATTTTATTTACCGAATATAAATAAAAATTAAATTTTACATGTGTTCTCAAGAACCATCGAATCATCTAAATTTTCCCTCAATTTTTTAATGAATAAAGTTCATATAGTTCATAAGTTCATTTACAAGTAAATAAAGAATAGTTCTTTAATAAATAAACTTTTTTTTTTCTCTCTTTTTTATATGGATGAAATTTATTAACCTAACTTTTTACTAGTATTTTTATTCTAATATGATTTATGTATTTAAATTATTTAAGATATTTTTATTTTTATTTTTATTCAAAGTTACTCTAACTTTTTTTTGTGGTTATATTTATTTTTAATCTTATTATTTTGTGTGTATATTAACTTAATTATATTAGCATTTTTATTTTTATTATATTTTAGTTATATATTTTTATTTTGTAAATTAGGAGTCATTATCATATAATATTTATAATTTTATTATTATTTTATAATTTTTTTAAGTTAAAGTGAAATTTTTTTATTATCAGACACATCATATATATTTATTCACTTAATTTATTATACTTTGATTTATTTACTAAAATGCTATTTATTTGATAACCTTATTGCTTTTTGGGCAAATTATTAAATATTTTTATAGTTTATTTATAATTATATTTTAATTTATGTTTCTTAATATTATTCGTTCATGTTTCTAGAATTAAAATAAAGATGTAGTACATCCCTATTGTTTCAAAACAAAGATCTATGTGAAAATTTAAAAGTAAAACAAAACTAAATTATAGGGGCCTAGTTGTAATTTACTTTTTTTTTTTTTTTCACTTGAGTCTCTAGAGTCCGCCACCTACTTCCCTCCGGAAGCCACCGCCGCCACTGTTATTCCGGCTGATGGCGAGCCATTACCGGAAAAACCTCGGGCAAAGAGAGAGAGGGAGTGGGAGAGGATACGGAAGAAGGTGATCCAAGGATCAGAAGTTTGGGTTTCTTGGGACATGAGATTCCGTGCTTCGCTTCCTGTTCATCCACCCCAAGCTCTTGCTCAGAAAGCCATGGCTCTGATCGACAAAACCTTTGTACTCGTTGATCTCCTCCAAGTCCACGCCTTTCTCGTGAAGGCCTCCTTCGATCGCAATAACTTCGTGCTGGCCAAATTCCTCCGCCGCTGCTTCCATTGCGCTTCTCATCAATCTCTCCTTCACGGCAGGGCCGTCTTCGATCAAATCAAATCGGCCGACGCTTTTATTTGGAACATTCTCATCCGTGCCTATCTCCTCGCGCAGATCCCAGGTGAGTCGTTGCGTCTTTTTCACCAAATGAGTAGAGTTTCCGTTGACGCCGATAGTTTCACCCTCTCCCTCTCTCTCCAGGCGTGTGGGAAATTGGGGGATCGTAGAGCGGGATCTATGATGCACGCCAATGTGGTGAAGCTTGGTTTTGAGTCCGATATGTTTGTGCAGACTGCATTTTTGGAGATGTATGGAAAGAGTGGGGATTTCAATGCTGCAAGGCGTGTGTTTGATGAAATGCCTGGGAGAGATTTGGTTGCATATAACGCAATGTTGGCAGAGTACGTGGGGTGTGGAGATATCACAGAGGCCCAGCGCCTGTTCGATGATATGCCCGAAAGAGATTTGGTTTCTTGGAACACCATGATCAATGGCTATGCTACGAGAGGAGACCTCTTTGCTGCAAGGCAGATGTTTGACAGGTCAAATGAGAGAGATTTGATCTCATGGAGCTCAATTATCTCTGCATATGCACAATGCAGGAAGTCCAGTGAAGCCTTGAGGTTGTTTCATGAAATGCAAATGCATGATATTGTGCCAGATAAGGTCACGATGGTCAGCGTGCTTTCTTCTTGTGGGGATATTGGCGCCTTGAGCATGGGCAAGTCGATACATAGATTTATTGAAAGGACTGGAATTGAGGTGGACATTCGACTTGGAACTTCTCTGATTGACATGTATTCCAAGTGTGGTGACATAGAGAATTCTCTTAGAGTCTTTCATTCCTTACCAAAAAGGGACGCTCTTTGCTGGAGTGCAATGATTGTAGGTCTTGCAAACCATGGATTGAGTGAAGTTGCTTTCCAAAATTTCTATAATATGATGAAAGAGGACACACAACCGAATGATGTAACTTTTGTGGGAGTTCTCAGTGCATGCAATCATGCTGGTCTTCTTAGAGAAGGTAGGGCTCTTTTCAACTCCATGAGGGACGTCTATGGAATTAACCCGAAGTTGGAGCATTATGGATGCATGGTTGACCTCCTAGGAAGATCTGGGTTTATTGAAGAGGCTTGGAGGCTCGTGAAAAGCATGCCATTTGTGCCGGATGCTATTATCTGGAGATCGCTTCTTGGTGCCTGCCATATTCATAAAAATGTATCTGTAGCAGAGGAGGCTATTAAAAATCTTGTTGATTTAGAACCTCAAGTAGATGGGCATTATGTCCTTTTGTCTAATATATATGCTCAGGCCAATCAGTGGGATGATGTGGCTAAGGTGAGGAAGTGGATGAGAGGAGGAAACATTGTGCGGGTTCCTGGGAGCAGTTCCATAGAATTGGAGAATGTGGTTTATGAGTTTGTAACTGGTGAAAGATCACATCCCAAAAGCAGTCAGATATACAAGATGCTGGAGGACATCATAGATCATTTAAGGAATGTTGGTTACAGACCAATGACTGGATTTGTTTTACAAGATGTTGATGATCAATAAATGGAGGACACACTATTTTAGCGTGATGAAAAGCTGGCTGTTGCATTTGTTTTTGAGCATCTCCTCAAAATCAACACTACGGATTGTGAATAATCTTTGAGTATGTGAAGATTGTCACATGGCCTTTAAGGGGGCGTTTGGTTTAATATTATCTTGATGTTATATTATTCTGAGAAAATGATTATTTAGTTTGATGATATATGTAGATAATTTTATAAAATATTATAGAATTGCTGCTCAAAAGATAACATTTAGATAACATGACATAATATCAAGGATAACATTTAACCAAATGCCCCCTAAGTTCATTTCTTTAATATATGAGCGACAACTCATAGTTAGGGATCTGAACTAGTTTCACCATTTCAAGGAAGGCGCTTGTTCTTTCTATGATTATTAATGATGTGTAGGTGCTTTGGTTAGACAACAAAGTGCTAATCAGGGAAGACATGATCATAAGTGCCATCTAATTTGATTTACCATCTCATTTGAGATTTTTTTTTATCATCATAAGTGCCATAATTAACTATTTTTTCATGATATAAGAAGAGCTTAATGATATAATTAGTTTTTGCATTTTTTTAATTTCCACATATGGCATGATCATAATGCTCTTAAGATATTCTGCTATTACTAACACATGGTTAAAAGTGTTTGGTGATAGTGTTCATATAGACAAATTGGCTAGGTTATGATTTCTTCACATGTTTCTTGCCCAATGTACATTGTTCCTGAACTTGCAGATAGAAAAAAAAGAAACATTCCTTCTCATGAAAATAGTTAATAATGCATTTTTACATTAGTTGTCATGATGGTAATATGATAAAAGTGGATTCAAGACAAGTTTTCAACGAAAAATTTACCATCATTTACATCCACAACACCTTCACAGGTTAGCTAGAATTTCCAAAACAATTTCCTTGATGGCTTTTGCATCAAGTACTTGGCTGTTCAAACCAAACAAGTCAAAATGCTGATAATCAGCTATATAATACGCAATATAGTTCATTCTCTTTGACTCCAATTATTGTGGCCACATGCATGAAGATTTGCTTTTGTGTATTGCTAGCATGGAGGCATACACCCCATCCTTTATTTTGCTAAGTTGATCGTGATTTTCTTCTCTATAATTGTTCCATTTTTGAAAACCGCAATGAAATCAGTATTTTTTATTGCAGTGAGGTGATTAATAGCAATAATTGTGGTTCGATTAATCATGGTTAGATCTAACGCATCTTGAACAACTTGCTTAGATTCTGCATTTAGGGCACTTGTCGCTTCATCTAGAAGCAATATTTTTGGCTTCTTTAGTATGACGCGTGCAATTGCTAATCTCTGTTTTTGGCTACTAAAGAGGTGAACTCCATGGTCTCCCACCGTTTTGTCATATCCCTACATTTATTTTTTTCATCATGCTTATATTTTACTATTAGAAACTTATATGTGCATTCTATGTGATCATAAACTTTATTATTGTAAAATTTATTATTTAGTTGTTAAATTCGTGTCGTTTGTTCTATTGAACTAAAATGAACATTTTTATTCAACTTTTTGTTTTAAAAAATTGATTTATATGGTTAATGCAAAACTTATAAAAAGTGAAAAATGCATTGTCAGCATGGGGAGGATTTTTTTTTTCAAGAAGAATATGAACAAAAATGAAGATAAAAAGTAATTAGTTTGGAGATGATGCCAAATAATTATGTAATCTAGGATCATCACCACATGCAGTCGTGAGATGACCTATTATTCATAAATATGCCTTCAGATATAGGGATAATAATTTTTACTCAAATCCCTTTAATTACTCCCTCCCACCCAATATGGGATCAGTGTGGGTTGTAAAATTGTACCCGTGACTTGCGACCTTCCCCGACTTGTTATGTGGCAGGTTGGGCTCGAGCATAACAAAATTAAATCCGCCTCAATCCATGACCCGCTAGTAATTAAAGCGGTGTTTGATTTAATATTATCTTGGTATTTTGTTATATTATCTAAAGAAAATTACTATAAAAATGTCATTTAAGGAAAATAATTATTTGGTTTAATGACATGTGTAGATAATCTTCTAAAAAATTACAAAATTGTCATATAAAAGATGACATCTAGATCTCACGATATCTAAATAATGTATCATATCATCAAGATAATATTAAATCAAACGTTTCCTAAATAAAATTACATATTCTTAAAATTTTAAAATTTAAAAATATTTTCTCTCTTTATTTTTATTTAAAATTACATTGATTCCCCATTACGAGCTTTCATTATGTCCATTAAGTCCAAGAACTACTTCATCAAGTGCTACTCTAAACGAGTAGCATCGGCTACTATATTCCATGGATGATTCTCTACTTATGTGGTTCCTGAATGACAAATAATATGATCACTCATATGATGAACGATTCAGATTTTTTGTAACCTAACTATAGTTAAGTTATTAAAAAATTATGATCACTCATTATAATAAAAATAAGTTGAAGTGTGTGTATGTAAGCTTTATAATATTTTGAGTGTGCATAGCGTAATTAACTAAAGATGAATGTGTAATGCATAAATAAAGCTAAATGATGTGGCATTTAGGTAAATATCTCTTTTAAATTATATGCACATTCACAAGCACCTCAAATAACATTAATCACAATAGGATCTTTGATTTAATTTCGCAATATTATTTACGTAAATAGCAACTAGGTCTCTCTAGTTTGCTTTTATGCGTAACTAGGTCTTATTGCTTATGAATTAAGCAAAATGTTCGTCAAGATTGTGTAAATATGCATTTGGATCTTCAGCCATCGAACAAAAAAGGGTGCGCACATGAGGGTAAATTAAAGAGGCCTAGTTGCTATTTTTAAACACTGGATATCGAGTTGCACATGAGAGAAAACTAGAGGGGCACAGTTGTCATTCACCGATATTAATATCATTGTTGTGTTTGTTATTGATTTGTTTAGTTATACATAAAAAGTGTCTTGATGTACAAATTAGTTGTAAAAAAAATGTTGGTAATATGTATTGAAAATTATTGAAAACTTTAGAACATGTTATGATAAAAAAAAAAATGTTTGCATTGCATGAGTCAATGCCCTCCAATTGATCAAAAGTTTTACCTATACTCAGTTTTCTTAATATTGATTCCATTTAACTCGAAATTAACAAATTTTAAATAGAGCTAATTCAATTTAAAATTATTTTAAGTTCAAGAAAATTTTGAGCTAAATTGAACTAAATTTTTTTGAATTTGAGTTGGTATTAGCTTGCTCAAATTTAACTAGACAGTAAACAAATATTTGATTCATTTATTACATAAATCGTTTGTAGGCTTACAACTTTGCAACACATGCAAATTACGTGAACTCCCTGTGCGTCACTGAGTTGCTAGGAGAACTATTAAATTCAAATGCCTAACGTGGTTAGGCGTTCATCCACCAATCGTAGAGAGCTATGCAAGTGAGCGAGGTCCACTTCGCACGTAATATCGTAAACGTCGTTAAGTTGCCAAGTAATCAAACAGATTGTTCGTTTGACTGATTGGACAGTTTCTTTGGCCTACCGTACTGTTTATTTGCTCTAATTGGACTATTTATTTGCTTTGATCAGACTGTACAAAAAAATAAATATTTATCTGAAAAAGTAGATATAATTTTAAATTAAGTAGCTATTAATAGAAGAGGATATAATTACATATGATAATTATTTGATTTTAAGTTATATTAATTTTTAAATAAATTTTTGTTTAATTTGGTAGCTAAATAAATTATTTAATTAGAGTGAATGGACGGTCTGATTGACTCCACACGCTTCTTCCTCGAGCTCCTCCCGCGTTCGATCTCCGACGATTCCACGGCATTCGGCTTCGGGCTCCAACCTCCAGTCCGGGAGGAGGAGGAAGACATGGGGGGCGGCAGGCGGAGGTCCAACAGCAAGAGGAACCCTACCCGTGGCTGTATGTCAACCGAGCGTAATGAAGTCATCTTCGGAGAGGGCCTTGCGGTCGCCGGCCAGTCGTGCTCTTCGCTCCACAAAGGATCCGCTTCTAAGAATAGACGTGGCAGAGAGGAAGAGTCTTTTCGCCTCGGCATCGCCTTCGGCTACACTTACCCGGGCGCCGGCGCCGCCTCCTCCGGCGGCGTCGAGGCGGTCAACTCGCCGGCAGTTTTTTCCTCTTCCGTCGAGACTACCATGAAGTCCGTTGACGATCGGGATCCCTGCCCAGAGCCCGCGGTCCAGGTTCCAACGTATGAGTCCGGGCCGTCAGGCTTCGGCGGCGCTGGTTTAGGGTATCACGACGATGAGTTGGATGACGAAGGGGAGGTAGGTGTGTCTGCAGTTGATGGTGTAGGCGATGTGACTCCGGTGATAAGAAAGGATAACGTTCTGAGATTGGGAGGCGTGAAGATCTATACTGAAGATACTACGTCTCCGGATGAGGGAGAAGACGGATTGGAAGATGACAGCGACAGCAAATGTTCCTCTGAGGAAACCATCGCTGATTCGGACGAGTCAAATTTCTCTTATGGCGAGGGGGGAGAGGAAGGTGAGGGTTCATCGGATGATTCTTTAGACGTGGGTTCTGGTTCTGATATCGACGAGGAGTTGGCTGAAGACTACCTGGAAGGAGTTGGGGGAAGTTCGGCGCTACTGAGCGCACATTGGCTGACAGCGGTGAGGTTGGATGAATCAGATGAAGATGGTTTGAAAAAGCATGATGGCAGACTTGGGGGAAATGCTTTAATGAATGCCTCGAAGGAGTATGGTATGAGGAAGCCCAAAGCAAGGAAGGGTAAGAGTAATGCAAAGCCCTGTGAATTTGGTTCACCAGTTGTGAACTTTAAGGTGTCAGAACCAGAAAATATTTTGTTTGTCAAGGATGCTAGATCAGTTTCAGGCAAGAAGCATCAGAAAAAGCAGTGCCATCATCTTTCTCGATCATGGCCTGGTGAAGCTCAGAAACTGGGGAAGTATGACAATTTTTCAGGTACTGAGAGTGCATATTGCCACTTTACTACTAGATTAAATAAGAGAAATAAGAATCTTTTCATATTCACATTCAGAATTATGAGTTTTTTTGTGACATCGATCAAGTATATTTTGGCCCAAACCAAAACACAATACAGCCAATGCTTTCTCGCTGACTTCATGCAATTCTTTTAAGTTGGCACATTATTATTGTTCTTAGATATTCTTCAAGGACATTGTGCTTTTTCAGTTCAATGCTGAAACCTGATATTTGTTCCAGTGTAATTTGATCATTATCATCTGTGATTACCTTTATATGGACCTCTCACCTGGCTTCATATATATTGATGGTGATATGCAAGTCAATGGTAAGAATTTTATTGATGTTTGAAATTGTGAAACAGTGAAATAGTTAATGGCTTAAGGTTAGTTGATATGTAACTTAAAAGCATATAGTAGCGTGATTATGTGCGGTAGTCAAAAAGATAAATGATTATGACTTTCTGGAAAAAATAGAAGATTATGAATGGATGCTAATGTATTGCAATATCTTGACATTCATTAATAGTCTCAACTCACCTATGTTGGACCGGCTACAAGTCATTCTTCACCAATTATTAGTGTGAATTGTTTTCATATTAATTCTATTTTATGCTGATCATACTTTATTTATAATGCATGCTTTTACCTTTTAGATATCTTTTCTCCTTTTCAGGCACAATACAGGTATCTTGTCTAAGTCTTGACTGATTTTTTTCAAGCATTAATTTTATAATATAATTTGTGGAATCAGTTTTTAGCTCTCTATTACATACATTCATATAAGTTGTGAAGAAAACAAATGCGTATGGAAATATACTTACTGTTGTTCAAACTTATTTATTATGAACAATCATATTGTTTTAGTATTCTTGTTTGTTCAGGTGGTAAAAAGAAACATCGTAAAGAAGTCATTGCCATCAAGCGCCGGCAGCGCATGCTAAATCGTGGGGTTGACTTGGATCAAATAAATAAGGCAAGAATAGTCTTTTTGGCATAACCTGTACGCTTGAGTATTGGATGTGAATGTTTTTCTGAAAATGGACATGGATGTTTTCAACCTTTAGTATTGGTTGGACTTGTCCATCCATCATGCTTTATGTGATAAAGTCTGTTAATCATATGTTTTTCCATTCAGTTATGTGCTTATGATTGAAAGAGCTAATTACCTTGTCAGTAGCATTGTTCATGAATCAGACAACATTTTATTGTGTTGATTTAGCTTCCAGGTGGACCCAATCCAGCACTGGTTCTTGAAGTTTTATTCTGTGAATATATTCTGTCTTTTATCACATCTATAATCTCTTTCCTCTTTCATCTAATTAATATTACTGTTGGCTGCAAATTTATTCTAGTAAGTTGAAACTTCGTAAATAAAGAAGTCAGTATGATGCATTGCTTGTCTCTTTACACGAATTAAAATTTCAACTTACCTGCTGCACAGTAGTACGACATTCAAAATCATTAATTTTGACAACATATGCTATATAATGGATTTACTAGCATAATTCCTAGAATATTATGTGCATATAAAAAATACAACTAGAAATTATGGAAAAAATTAATCATCATACCTGACATGCATTGTTTCTACTTTCAAATTATTGAGGGAGTCTGATTAATATATGCTAAGTTACTCTTAGTTTTATCCATGCAATATCTGAAGGCTTTGTTTTAATTTGTAGAAGTTGAGAGAGATGGTCATCAATGAAGTTGACATGTTCTCATTTCAACCAATGCATTCACGTGATTGTTCTCAGGTATGTTTGTTTGTCTAAGGTAAGTCTAAGTGGATTGTTTTAAGCACATAGTGTAAGGAGGCTTTATTTTAAAAGTAATCGTCAGCTGGTATCGTAGGGCAAAGCATTTGCACTATTTGAAACAGATGAGTTGCAACTGGTACGTTTGCTGGTGATACTAGCTTGTGGTAGAGAATTAAAACAGTCTTCTCACACTTTCATCATACGTGAGCTTCTTTTTTTACTTTAGTAAAAGCAATTTCATCTAAAGGTTTGGATATTGTATCCTTATACTTTTCGATAATTCTTTAAAATAGTGCAGAGCTCGAGAGTTGGGGTTTTTACCTAAAATAATTGAGTTTTAGAAGTTAATAATATCTGTATGTGTATTGCTGATACTTAATATGCTTGTTTAGTGACTAGTTTGAGAATAAAGCAATGCCTATGTGTGGTAGGTTTAAATGTGTAAGGTTATTTTACAATTATAAAATTGATGATAATAATGCCAATAGAGTTGAAGTTGGTTGCTTATATAAAGCATGAGAGTAACCTCAACGGCTTGAACAAAAAAATTTAAAAATGGTAGTGTGAGTTATTGTCCATGTTCATCATCAAACTATAGAATCCTTCTATACATAAATATGAGAGGAACCAAGTTATAATAAAGAAGGAACTGAAGATCTAAAATTACTTGGGATATAATCATCACCCTTGGTTTTGGTTTGCATTTGCAGAGAGTGTTACACTTAATAGAGCTGAGCACAGGTAACAAATCTGTGTGCCTCTCCCAAAATAGTTTGGAATTAAGGCTTCATTGTTAATAATGTATATTACAGAATATTAAGAATAGACTAATGACTGAATCCTTTTTGCCAATTTGATTGTTACAAAAACAAAATATGGGAGTTCCTGGGATATCAATAGTTCTTATCACAATTTTGGTTTCAAATAAATCTTTGCTTTTTCCAATTTATCTCTGTGTTCTTCATTTATACTATTTTTGTGCGTAATGCATTGCTAATTATCAAAATTCAAACTACTTGATTTTTGAAGAGGTCTGTCCTAGTTTCATAACCGTGATGCTTGCTTCAAGTTGTGATGATGATTGATAATTATTTTTGTGTTGGGTGGCTTGCTCAAAACACACACACATATATGTCAAAACAAAATATAATTACTATGGTTGGATTGTTGATCCTTGTTTAAAGATGGCACAGTTTTGAAACTCGACAAGTAATTCCTCTTTATGGTACTTAAAAAATGTCGTCTTAACAAGCTAAGCTTTGAGTAAGTATAAGGAAGTGGAAGCTTCTCGAAGAAGCTAAGCCAGGTAATAAATAGGGAAGTGGCTTTCCAACACGTCGATCCACTGTCCATTCAGTCCTCTTATTGCTCCTTAGCACCTTGAAGAACGGTAATGTCGGAGGATTCCCCGAAGGTGCACTTGGTGGTGTTCAAATTCATCTGGTACTTTCAAAGGGTATCAAACTTCTCCTATAAGTCCAGTAGTTGCTGTTAATGAGAGGCACTTTTAACCAGAATGTTGTCGATGTAGGCCTCCAAGTTTCTCCCATTCGGTGTTCAAACACCTTGTTCGCCATTCATTGGTAGGTAGCCTCTGCACTTTTGAAACCAAAAGATATGTGTGTGCCCTAGTCCGTGATGAAAGACATCTTTTCTGCATCCTCCAATGCTGCCTTGATTTGGTGGTATTTGGAGTATGCATTGGAAGCTCATCAAAGGGTGTTCGGATGTATGGTCGACAAGAGTGTCAACCGTGGTAAGGGGTGAGAGTTTTTAGGGCACGCCTTGTTTAGTGTGCGGAAGTCCACATATATTCGCCTCTTGTCGTTATCTTTCTGACTAGGATTATGTTAGTCAATCACTCCAGGTATTGGACGTCTCGTATAAAGCCTGCACCAAGGAGCTTATTGATCTCTTCTTTTATGGTCTAGGCCTGTTTGCCACCGACTGGGTGCTTTTTCAGTTTTATTGATTTGGCACCTTTGGAGATGAGGCAATGCACGGTGATTTTCGACATGACGTTTCATGTCGGAGGGGTCCCAAGCAATCACAACAGCATACTAGGAAATGAGTTTTATTATTTGATCTTACTGCTCTCCATCCAGTGTGGAGAACACATACAACCCTAGAACTTTCTCCATTTAGGGTTACACTGATGATGCCCTCTTGCGGCCTCAAGATCTTCCTCTTTCTCAGGTCTATCTCATCCACCATTAGTTGGTGGAAAATTTGGATGCTCCGTAGCGAGTCCATAAGCTGGTGGGAAATTTAGAAGCTCCTTAGCGTGTCTTTCAGGTTCCTGTGGGTGGTGACCACTTTCCCTGATATGAGGAATCTGAAGCAAAGTTGGGGAGTGGAAATCACTATCCTAAAAGCGTTGAGTGTGGCTTGTCCTAAGATGGCATTGTACTTAGACTTGGCTCGACAATCGAGAATGTTACAAAGTGCATAGCATAGTTGTTCTCGTTGTCGAAAGAGATAGAGAGGGTAACTGCGCTTAGTGGTTGGACTTGCTTGTCGGAAAATCCGTGAAGGGAGCCATCATGCTGCAAAAGGTTTGTAGGCTGTAGACCCATCTAGAGGAAGGCCAACTCAAAGAGTATGTCGACGGAGCTTCCGGAGCCTACTAGGGCCCACCGATTGTCGTAGTTGGCAATTCGGGCCGTGACAATGATTGGTTTGTCATGGGAGTTGTCATAGTCTGAGAGGTCCTCCCGTGAAAAGGTGAAAGGGATGGTGGATATTGGTGTGGCAATGACTCCCTACCTCGACGAGCCGTCTTTGACCGAGCCTAGGAGAATAGGTGAAGATGGATTTGATGATCCGACCATGGGTTGGTTAGCCAGGTGAGGGGATGTCTCTTGTGCTATCTGAGCCTAGTTCATTCTATTGTGGGCCTGACCTGCTAATGCCTAGAAAAATTCCGGGAGCTTCCGCTCATCCATGAGTCAGTCTAGCAGCGCCTTCAGAGTCCTACATTTATGGGTAGGATACTGTAGGTCTGGTGAAACTCGCAGTAGATGTTAGGATCAGCTCTCGGAGGTGGGGGTGGCCTTGTGCCCACCCTGGGCATATAGCCCTTTTGATGAGCAGCAAGAAAACTTCGATTAATGGCTGATCGAATTGGTGGCATTGGTGGTATTTCTAGGGGGTGCCATCCCGGTAGGGCTTGTCCTGATGGCATCATTGGTTGTTGGCCTTTTGGGCCATCTTCGCTTTTTTGAAGAACCTTTCATCCTTTGGTTGAGCACTGTCTACCCCATCCTACTTACGTTTTGGAGGCTACGTGGAAGGAGAGACGGTGAAGACTTTCTCTTCAGTGCCAACATCTTCTGGCATGATGAATTTTTTGGCTTGGTTCACAAGCTCTGGGAAGTTGTGGGGCTTGCTTGGCCGTAGGGACTTGGCGAGGTTGTTGTCCTTCTTGAGCCCCCTCTGGAAGGCGTAGAGGACAGTGGGGTGGATGATGATGGCTTGGATTGTGGGGGCAAAGTATCGATCCACGTAGGATCGTAAGGGCCCTTCTAGTTTCTGAGTGATTTTGGAAAGGACCAGGACAGAGATGGTCATACGGGTGCGATCAATGAAATGGGCCAGGACTTCTCATTTGAAATAACCATAGGATTAGATATGGCCTCGGGGGAGGCTGATATACTAGTCATAGGCCAACCCCTTTAAAGAATAGGCTATCTGGTAGCAGAGAGTGGCCTCTTTCGATTGGAGGAAACGGAAGGACCCCTCGAACGATTGTATATGGTCACGGGGGTCCATTGTCCTGTCTAAGGTCTTGATCTTTGGCTGGCAAAATCGACTTGGATCAGGGAGTGGCAGAGAGCATGAATGGGAGACTCTTCGAGGTCCATGCCGTCAGTCGAGTCGTTCAAGAGAGGGACATCCATAATGGCCATTTGGGATTGGTGATGGATGTATGGTGGGAAATTCGCTGGGACTGAGGCAGCCAGGCCATAGGGTTTTCCCATCGAGTTCTACGATATGGGGGTGAGCATTGGAGAACTGGTGGGCAATGTTACCCATGGGCACCGGTCTATGCGCAGCCTAGCTAGGTTGGGACTTGGGAGTCAAGTGAGGCCGTGCGGTGGTGGTGCATCTGCTCGATCGGGGGATGTTGTATTTGAGGATGTAAGAGCAGTATAGCTGTGATGGTGGTTAGAGGGACCTGAAACGATCTCTTTGCTATCGTTTGCTGCGGCATTGATTGTCTGGCGAGCATCGACACTCCTAGTGTTGCTCTGGCCAAGGTCGACAGTTGATGAAGTGAAGGACTAGCGATGCTAGCTTGTGTTAGCGGTGCAACGAGGGTGGTGACTTGTTTCACTTTGCATAGTGGCATTTGGGATAGTCCTAGGACCTGGGCCAGGTGTCGTTCGTGTTTGCCTGGTGTGCTATTGAGCTGTCGCCATTGGGTTTAGCGACAACAACAGGTGATGGTGGATCTGATAGGGTCAGAGTTGGGGGTCATTCCCCTACTGCCATGAGCAACAGTAGTGGTGAGAGCCTCCACCTACTTAGTGAGGCTCGATAAAGAGGTTCGCACTTTCTCCATTTGCATGCCGTGGGATGCAGAGTAGGCTCTCGGGAGCGAGCGCATGTGCTAGAGCTGGAGGCCTCGTCCATGAAGGCCTTTCCTCTCTGCGAGCGCCCTTGGAGATTGCTGGAGAGTGCATTGAGGTTGTGCACTCAACCAACTATGCTTGTAGGTCTCATGAAAACACTAAATATGTTAACGAAAGAGGAGAGATAGTTCTATTAGTAGGCGACGTGCAGGTGGCTCATAGGCAACATAGAGAGGGAATAGACCATGGACGAGGGTATTACGAAAATGCAGGAAAATAAGTGAGCGATTTAGGTGGTTCGGGGAGATCCTCCTACATCCACCGACCAGGTCAATCCACTATATGCTCAAAAGTCCTTTGAGGGAGAGAGTACGAGTTGCTAGAGTGAGAAAGAAAGAGCACAAGTATTGTGAGAGTAATGACGGGCGGATGGTGTCAGTGTGAGTTCCGATGGAGTGATCCCTTTCTTGTAGTTATGTTTCGGTATTTATAGTAGTTGTAGGGGGATTCTGATGGAGAGAGGCCTTTCTTCATCTAGGAAGCATAGGGTGAGTTGACGATCTGTGTGACTTGGATCTTGCCACATCACCTCGGAGCTATTGGTCCTTGGCAAAGATGCTGGTTTGATCCTCCATAGTGTTAGAAAGGATGGTCAGGTCGTCGGCTGAGCTGCGGTGGCAGGTGTTATTTCTTATACGATAGATGTGATCTTTGACCTAAAAGGGTAAGCAGGGCCCTTCTGTTATAGCGGCTTCTACATGCTACCTCTCCAGAATAGTGTGTACTAATAGAAGGAAGTGCGTCGTGGGCAGGTGGTTTGTTGGTTGTATTTTTCCGTGCTCGCAAACTGTTTCCCATTAACATGAGCAGACAGGGATCGGAGCATGGTCCCTCATTGGTATTGCTAGTTTTGAATGGACCATGGCGAGGGCGGGGCTTTCCATAGTCCACTACAACATGGTCCGATTGGTTGGGCCTAACTTTGATTTGGGCGGTTAAATTTTTGTCATATGGACAATTGTGATGCATTCAGACTTCCTACACAAACAATAGGTAATCTCTTTCCCTAAGAAGCACAGACACTTCTAAGAAGTAGCCGTGGCGGCGTCGGACACGTGTCGGACATGGACACGCCACGAACACGGCGGGACACGTGTCCAATATTTTTAATTTAAAAAAAAAAAAAGACACGGCTGGACACTTCTAGGACACTTCTGGACACTTGTAGGACACTTGCAAGACACTTGGACACAGCTCAATTATTAATTAATTAAATTTTAATAAAAAATAAAATTAATTTTTCCAAAAAATGGGTTCAAATGGTTTGTCCTAGGTTTTTCGCGTGCGTCCTCCCTCCCTCCGTCGCGGTCACATCTCACAATCGCTCTCTGTCACGGTCGCAGCGCCAGTTCTCGCTGGCCATTGCCATCGCCGTCGCCGTTGCCGTTGCTGTCGCCGTTGCCTCTCCCGTCACGGTCTGCATTTCCTTTTTCTTCTTCTTCTTCTTCTTCTTCCTTCTTCTTCTTCTCTGGTTTTCTTCTTCTCCTTGTTCTTCTTCTTCTTCTTCTCTGGTTCTCTTCTTCTTCTGCCTCTTCTTCTTCCTTCGTCTTCTTCTTCCGTCTTCTTCTTCTTCTTCTTCCTTCTTCTTCTTCTTCTTCCGTCTTCTTCTTCCTCCGTAAAGTGAAAGTCGTCATCTTGTTCTTCCGTCTTCTTCTTCCTCTTCTACTTCCGTAAAGAGAAAGCATCTCTTTGTTTCGCTCGCGCTCACGCCCGCCTCTGTCCGTTTTTTCTCCTCTTCTACTTCTCTGTTTTTTTTCCCTGCTTTTTTTTCCTCCTCCTCCTCCCCCTCCTCCTCCTCATTCTTCTTCTCCTCCTCTTCTTTTTTGTTTTTTTTATTCTTGTTCTCTGTTTTTTCCTTCATTCACTGTTTTTGTCTCGTTCTTCTTCTCCTTCACCTTCTTCACCTTCCTTTTCTCTTTCATGTTTTTAAATTTTTTTGTCATATCATTATTAATTTAATATATAACTAATTTCTTTGAACTTATAGTTATTTTTTTTTTGTTAATCTATGCGTAGATGAATACAGAAACAACATCATCACAAGAGTCACAATTTTCTTTTGATGACACCACTCCATTATGGAAGTATGTTATCAAAATGGATAAGGTTGGAGACAAGGGCGGAGGGAATGTCACATTTCATTGTATTTTTTGCAACATGCAATTTAAAGGAACTTATTATCGGGTCAAAGCACATTTACTTAAATTATCTGGACATGGAATTAGAATGTGTGCTAAAGTGACTCCACAAATATTAACGAAGTTGCAGAAGGTAGTTTCTGATGCTGGAGAGAGACATAGAAGTAATCAACCTAAAAGGATTTCTCTTCCATCTTCAATTAATTCAAGGGAGCAAATCAGAACGACTCCTGGATTTAGTGTGCATTCTAGTACGCTCAGAGTAGAGGGTGTTGAATCAAAGAAAATGAAAACTACAGAAAGTTCAAGCTCTATTATGAAAGCTTTTAATATGCAAGTTAGAGACATATTAGATGATCTCATTGCAAGATTTTTCTATTCGACTGGGCTTCTATTTCATGTTGCAAGAAATTCATATTTTGTTGAATTGATTTCTTTTGCAGCATAAAATAACTGTGCTGGATATGTCCCCCTGGATATAATAGTTTGAGAACAACATACTTGCAGAAAGAGAAAGCACATATTGAGAGATTACTGTGTCCTTTGAGAGATACATGGATTGTTAAAGGGGTTAGTATTGTTTCTGATGGATGGACTGATGTTCAGCGAAGACCTTTAATAAATTTTATGGCTGCTTCGGAGAGTGGTCCTATTTTTTTCAAAGCAGTTAATTGTGAAGGTGAGTATAAAGATAAATTCTTCATTGCAGCTCTTATGAAGGAAGTTATTCAAGAGGTAGGGCCAGATAAGGTGGTACAAGTTATTACTAATAATGCACCTGTTTGTAGAGCTGTTGGTATGCTTATTCAATCACAATTTTCTCACATATTTTGGACTCCATGTGTAGTCCATACATTAAACCTTGCATTGAAAAATATATGTGCAGTAAAAAATACTGAAGGAAATGAAGTAGCGTATGAGGAGTGCAAGTGGATTACCGAAATTTCTGCGGATGTTACTTTCATTACAAACTTCATTATGAATCATTCGATGAGGCTTGCAATGTTTAATGAGCATGTGAAGTTAAAATTACTATCCATTGCAGATACTCGTTTTGCTTCCATAGTAGTATTTCAAAGATTTAGGCAAGTCAAACAAGGTCTATAATCATTAGTAATAAGTGATAAATGGTCTCTTTATCGTGAAGATGATGTTGAAAAAGCAAAGTTTATTAAAGAGAAGATCATTGATGATATTTGGTGGGATCAAATGGACTATATTATTTCTTTCACAGAGCCTATTTATGACATGCTTAGAGTTGCTGACACTGATCGCCCATGTTTACATTTGGTTTATGATATGTGGGACACAATGATAGAAAAAATTAAAAATGTGATATATAGACATGAAGGAAAGAGAAAAGATGAAAATTTCATATTTTATAATATTGTGCATGTCATTCTTGTTGATCGATGGAACAAAAGCAACACACCTCTACATTACCTAGCACATACCTTAAATCTAATGTTTTCTGGAAGAGTTTCCCCTAATATGGATGAAGAAATTCAACAAGGAAGGATTCAATCCTTAAAATATTTATTTCCAAATAATGCAGAAAAACAAATTGTGGAGTAGAGTTTGGAAAATTTTTGTCAATGCAAGGCATTCTTGGAGATGCAGATTGTTTAAGCCATTGAGCCACCATGGATCCTCTTTCTTGGTGGATGACATACGAGGCTAGCACTCCTTATCTTCAACAGTTAGCCATTCGACTATTAAGTCAGCCTTGTTCCTCTTCTTGTTGTGAAAGGAATTGGAGTACATATTCTTTCATACATTCTATGAGGAGAAACAAAATTCACCCACAACGAGCTGAGGATGTAGTGTATGTGCATATCAATCTTCGACTCCTGTCTAGAAGAACACCACAATATCAGCAAGGGAAGACAAGAATGTGGGATGTAGGAGGTGATTCATTTGCTTCTGTTGAAGATACAGGTATGTTGGAGGTTGCCCAATTGTCCCTTGATGAACCTGAGCTTGAGACGGTTCTTTTCAATGGTGGAAATAATGCTGAAAATCAAGAGGCAAGCACTAGTGGTTTTTGATCTCATAGTACATAGGAGTACAAGTAAGTTGATATCAACTTTCATGAATACTTATTTCTTACAACTTACATGTATTTTCTTAAAAATTTAATGCTTATTACTTTTGATACTAATTGTTAGATCTTTCATATTATTTGGTGAAGTAGTCCGCTGCGTAAATATCTAATTATATAACAACGTTTTGGCATAGGTATGTCGAAACTCTTCTGAATGAATATTATAGTTTTTATATTTTATTAGTCCTGCTAAATGCATTTAACTTTTTTTATAATTTTGCTATCACATATATTTGATCAATTTATAGTTTCTTTTATTTTTATTAAAATTCTAGAAAATAAATAATTTTATTTATTTTACGTGTCCTAGAAGTGTCGTGTTTTACTTTTTTTAAAATTGACGTATCCCCGTGTCCGTGTCGTGTCCCGTGTCCGTGTTGTATCCGTGCTTCTTAGCTCCTTCCTAAACTGGAAGGTGATTATAATTCATACTTCCAGCCACATAAGGTATGGTAGCACCAATCGAAAAAGCTAAGGTGTGGTTTGCAGCTAGGTTCACTACTTTAGATGGCCATGGCTGATGTGAATTAACTGCTGGTCGGACCACTTGCGTAGTTGCATCTTGTTAGTCCTCTCATCGTGGGATTTTGGCACAGGAGCAGAAAGAGTTGTGCCAGTCTTACTTGTTTTAGCTACCAAACTCTTGCCACCCTTAGTAGTCAATATAAGCTCCAAGTTAGTTTCATCTTTGTTTTCTTCCTACTTGGAAATTTGCATTTTTGAAGATTGCAATGACACCTTTTTTTCATTAAAGAAAGCAAAATTCTATTCTATACTCAACTTTAAAGGTATGCTTCAAGGAGCTTGTCATCTTATTATCAGGAGATAGTTTAAATTGATATCTTTCTATCTTTAATGATTATAGTAGTGAGGGGACAGTTTATCGACTTGTTCATATTATGTAGATGCACGTTTGATGGTCATAAAAGATTATACTCTTAGGTTGATAGATGGAGGATCCTCAAAGACATTTAAGGTTGATCAAATTTTATTTTAAAATTCTCTGTCTGCTTGATGTTGATTTAAAATTTGAATTTGGGATACTTTGAAAGATTAAAGATTTAAGGCTAGTTGAGGATCCCACAGATTCAACAGTAATTTTGTTTTGTTTGTGTATGTTTTTTATTTGAGTTTAGGAATTTTTTGTAGGGTTTAGGAATATTTGAAAATTCATAATTCTTTTTTGTTACATATTTTCAAATTTCAGCCATAATGAGGGTTATGTGAAAGCCTTTTCTATTGATGTAATAGTTTGTCTATTGAAATAAAAGTTAAGTATGATATCAAACTTATATTCGAGTGAAGGAATCAATATACTGTTGAAAGGGAAAGGTAGATGTGGACCTTGAGTGAGAATTTTTTAATATCCAGTTATCCATTTACAAAAAAAAGACTTTGAATTTTCTTTTGGTGAAGTTGATCATCATCATTCCCGATTGATCCGTAATTACTAACAAAATATCGTTCACACATGCTGAGCCTGTAGCCCTTAGTGGTGTGTTCCCTCTCACGTGTTGTTTGTTTTTCCCTCCCATCATCGATAGTTCTTCTCCAGCAATTGTGCTTAGGTCTTGAGCACCCCGTAACCTACAACGTAGCAGCTGCGAGTGTGGATTCTTACTGCATCGTCGGCTTCTACCACTAGTCAAGATGTTCAACTTTCATTTTTGCTTGTCGTGCCACCCTTAGCCTTGTAATGCTGATCTTAACACATGTACTCTCCTTGACATGCAAATTCCCTACCATGCCTTCACTAGATGGCCAGCACTCCTATAACACCCCTAACACTGCCATCAGCTTCTTGGTCAAGCACCCTAGTCCTGGTCCCACATTTTGTTATGTTGCTAATCGCATTTTCATCTCACTATATCATGTAAATTTGAGTCCACATCGCTCCCACTCGGCCTTTAATGCCAGCACTAGCCCTTGTATGCTCAATTATTTGAGCCTGTTTGACTTAAATTTGTTAATTCTTAGATTAATGCTTGATTTCAAATTTTTTGATTACTTAAATTAAATTGAAAATCTTATGTTTGCAGGGAATTTTTGATTTTAGCTCTACTTAAGAAACCCAAGATATGGTCAGGAGAAAGTTACTACTGGGATTAAATTTGAGTCCTCTTTTTTAATTTTTGAATACTAGATCTGATTTATTGAACTAAACCTAAGGAGCTCTACTGTAATTGATTAATTCTTGCTTGTCAACAAACTAATTGCATTTTTACCTTTGTAATTATGTGGTTCATGGGATTTTATTTCTTATATAGAGTATAAAATATTAATTTGTAATTCTTGCTTATCAACAAACTAATTGCATTTTTGCCTTTGTAATTATGTGGTTCGTGGGATTTTATTTCTTATTTGTTATATAGAGTATAAAATATTAATTTTCCAAATTAATATTGCTAAAGTTTAATTTAAATATCATCTTCATCACACATCATATATGTTTGCAAATTTACATTCTAATAAATGTGTGGCTTTCTAAAAAATGTGGCTTTAATAGGTGCAACGGTTGGCATCCATTTATCAGCTACGAAGTGGCTGCCAAGGATCAGGCAAGAAGAGGTAACCTATAACTATTATATTTGTATTTTTTAACAAATACTAGCTTGTGAGGATTGTCAGATGGAAGTAAAATGTAAGTTGTTTCAGTAACACTGGTTTGGTAAAATTTACTGTACTATTTTTGTTTGATTTAATAAATATAATGTCAATTAATGATACCCAATTCTCTTTGGAATGGCAAAATCTGTGAATAACGGTGATTGTCATGGGGTTAAAAGGACTTTAGCTTACTATCATTTGGTGTATAATCATGTTCAAATATCAAGGTGAATAGAGTAATATTTTTATTTCATTGTTTGAATTATTTATTGCGTAGTTCATCTAGGAATTTGGCAGTCTTTTGTTGGGCATATGTACAGACTTTCGCACTTACTGTATCATCTTAGTTGTCTGTGACCCATATTTATATAGTTGAATTATCTTAGTCACGGGAGTAATTTCATTTCTCTTTCTTATCAGTTCATATAATGGCTCCCATCTCTTTGTTATCAAAGCTATAGTTGGGAAACTTGGCCCATTATCTTGGATTGAATATAATCGGCTCCGAAGTCAAGCCACGAGACAAAGAGGAAGAAACTTCAAGGCAATAAGCCTCGAAAAGATCCATGGGATAGTATATGAAGAAGAAGGATCCCTCGGATGTAAAAAATCTAGAGATGGAGACCGGGGAGATAATTCCCTTGGGAGACATTCCTGCTTTAACACAAGCGGAAACTTTGGGCTAAGAGAAGAATCCCATAATCAATGGGAGAAGCATTAGAGAAAGCCTCACAAAGCTTTGGGTGATTTCAAGGGGGAGCAAAACAAAATCCTGAGAGCAAAATGGCCTCCTAAGGAAGAGAGAGAAACCGAAAAATTGCTATAGATGATCCTAGCTCCTAACCTCCCTTGAGGGCCTAGGAATGCTGTATAGGAAAAGTCTTACGTCGTTATTGTGCGGGAACCAACCAAACCTCGTCATATGAAAACAAGCTCTGTCAGATTCCTGGAAAGATGTCAAGAAAAAGCTGGAAAAGGGAATAAACACCTTCACGCATACAATCCCATGTGCTAGAAGTCACGGTAAAAGGTGCTAGCAGTTGTACTTGGGGAATTGGTTATAATGGGGGCAACTGGGTTTTAGATTCAAATCAGTTTGACCTAATATTTGCATTCTATATAAGGAAAGAAATTCATGTAAAAAGGGTCTAAAGAACATTAATAATAAAAAAGGACTCGAAACTTAAAAGAAAAGGACTTCTGGGCACCGCTTCTTTCTGCCTTGCACACAATCTCATTTTCTCCCTTGCTATGTCATAAAGAGTGAGAAAGAGTGAGATAAAAGGAGAAATACCCCTGCTACTGCCTCCATTGATGAGAGTCGAGATATTTTGCTAAGCTATATGTGGTCGATGGAAGATGGAAGACCTTAAATCCTGTTGACGAGAGGGTAAAGTCATGATATGGATTACGTTTGGTGTTAAAGGAGTTGATCCACAGTCTATGCTCTCTTTGAAGAGCACCTGCAAGGCCATTGACGAAAAACTTATCTCTTTAGAAGAAACTTCGTGGAGTAAGGAACTCAAAAAGATGTCCAACAGGAGAGATGAACCGTCTCAAACTTTAACTTGGTCAACGAGGTTGCCCTACTCCAAAAGCAAATGACCATGATGATGGAGATGTTCAATTGTGTCCTTGATGGATGAACAAACCAGCAATCTTCCATTTCCTTGAGAGAACTTGATGTTGTTTAGGATGGAGCCAAAACTAGAGCTCCTGAGCTACGATGGGAGCATAGACATCGAGAAGTTGGACGCACAGGTAGATAGGCTAAAGACCTCCGTCGGGTTTTATGGCTATGAAATGTCTAGAGGGTGACTTTCACTCAGCTTCTGGTCACAAGGCGTGTGCCGGTGTTGTGGAACTCACATTTTTGGTACGAAGGAGACAAGATTTTGTAGTATAGTTCAAACAGTTGATTCGAGAAGTTTTTTAACATGTTGGACTACAAGGAAGACAAGTGATATTGATAGTACAAGTTGCACAAGATGAAGGGACATTCAATCTAGGAGTGCACCATGGAGTTTTTGTGCCAAGCATCATGCTAGGTGTCTTGTTGGAGGACAAGTTAACACCTATGAAGTTCATCATCAGATTGTAGGAGCGCTCTCTAAGTGAACTTTGGATTTTCCTTGTTTATAACTTGGTCCAGACAAGTGCTCTTACCTTGTTTATCGTCAAAGGGAGACACGCCAACAGATGGATTGTGACTCTTGTTAATGAGACATTGGGAGAGAAAAACCAGTTGAGCTAGTGCTTGGTGTTTACAGCTTAAGAGACGCCTAGTGTTGTGGCATCTGTACTGGCCACACATATTAAGTGTTAAGAATTTCACCCATGACGAAGTTTAGAAAGAAATAAGAGAAAAGACGGGTCGATGTAGTCGTGGATCCCAATAACTACTCAGTAATTCTCAAGAAACTAATAGTGGTAGACATAATTACCTTGTACAATAAAAAGGCTAGGTTGGAACCTTACTAATTTAAAGCTAATGTGAAAAAACATTGATCTTTTACAATAATATTATTATCTTTTAAAACAGAAGATCTTTTGCATTTCTTGAAAGTTTCCTGAAGTAATTGTGAGAATAAAAAATTATGTATTAATTTTCTCTATTAGTTGTAAGTATAATAAACTGTATAATAGCTAATATGCCAGAATAAGAATATTATGCCAGTAACTTTTAGTTACCAATGTAGAAATTATAAAGAAACTTTTGCTTAAGAAAACATACGATTATATAAAAGAAAGTTATGATAAACTTCAACAAGAAATGAATGGCATCAATCGAGAATATTTGTGAGAAAGTTGGAGCATCATCAATTGAGGATAAACTCAAACAGAATCGGCTTAAATGATTTAGACATGTAAATTGTAGGTCAGTTGAAGCTCTAGTAAGGAAAATCGGGCTATTGGACCTTGCTCATATAAAAAGAGGAAGAGGGAGACTAAAGAAGACATGACAAAAAATTATAAGGAATGATCTTACACATCTAGATCTAATGAGGATTTGTTAATTGATAGTGTGCAATGAAAATAAGGGATTCATATAGCCAACCACACCTAGTGGGATGAAGGCTTAGTTGTTGTTGTAAGAATGGTGTTATTGCTTGTTAAAATGCGCTTCAATATTACTAGTTTTGAATATGTTGCAAAATTGAAAGAATGTGTGTTGCATCATTTGGAAATTCAATTTGATTCTTCGTAGAGGAAGTTATTTCGCTGTGAAACTATATTTACCATGCTTCTGGATTAATTTATGTCTTATGTTTTCATTTGGATACCAATTTGTTTCATTGCAAGATGGATGTGCGCTGATTATGACTTTGTTAGACTTATTCTTTGCAGCATTACATTGATATTTCAAATATTAGACTTTATATGTGCATCTTTTATTTTCTATTATTATTAATGACTGTCTGGATGTGTTGATTGTGACCTATGCTTTTGAGCAAACGGAGGTGCCTTGTCTGTGAATGCTTTTGGAGAATTTATCCTATCATGTTAACCTTATTTGACTTGTTATTAACGACATGTAAAGGGTGGAAATGATTATACCAATGTGTTCCTCTAACTTCATTGAGTATAATCATCTGAAGTTTTGATTTTTTACTATTCGGTAAACATGGACATTTCGCTTTTTAATTTGTAGGATTTACGATGTGAAATTATAGTCCTATCTGCTTAACTGTAACTGTAGCAATGAGACTTGAATTTCTCTCTTCATCATTGAACTTACAAGGATGCTGTCATACCTTAGTTTTTATCCCATCTACTTGAGAGTCAATACAAGCTGTAGCCTAAACTCAGTTTGCTTTTTTTTGGGACTAATTGTCAGTTTACAGATTCGTGACTGTAACACGGACAAACTGTACATGCTTCCCTTCTTCAAAAGATAAAGACCGGCTGGATAAGGTATTGTATTTTTCCTTCCATCATGGTTGCATTTTTGTTTTTCTGAAATATTAATCTTCATAATGCCTTTGAATAGCTAAAGCTTTCTTCGTTAATTTACATTTTAAATCTGAAGCATAATAAGTGCAGTGAGCTCCACATCTAAATCTTATTCTATGACTCGCCATTTTCTGTTGAGCTTTAGCTTGAATCTTTCAAATTTTCCATCAATTTTTGTTAATATCAACTGATACTTTTATTATAGCTTCTTGGGGTTGGTGGTGACCATGAGGATTTCACGCTTAGAACTGCTCTAAAAAAAGGAAGAAACAAAGCAAACAGGCAGTCCTGTTCTAAAATGAGGGCTGAGGCTCTTTGTTTTTCGCCGAGCAAGTCAGCTAAAATTGAGAGTGTTAATGCCAGAAAGAAACAAGCTACCAAGCATAGTTATGCTGAGAAACCCGTATCGTTCATTTCGTGTGGGGTCATGCAAGCAGACTCAGCTCAGGTGACAAATGTTAACTCCTGCGAAGGATTAGCGGCGGTTGAAGCCGCCGAAACCAGCTCCTCAACGCTGGGTGCTTTTGAGATGCACACCAGGGGTTTTGGTTCCAGAATGATGGCTAAAATGGGTTTTACTGAAGGTGGCGGCTTGGGTAAACATGGTCAGGGGAAACTGCATCCTATTGAGGCTATAAAGAGGCCGAAATCGCTGGGTCTGGGTATCGATTTCACCGAGTCAACCTCCACACAACTCAGAGAGGAGAAAACTGGGGGCATTGGTGCATTTGAGAAGCACACAAAGGGGTTTGGCTCCAGGATGATGGCAAAGATGGGGTTTGTTCCAGGTACTGGATTGGGGAAGGATGCCCAGGGCATTGTTAACCCATTAACTTCAGTTAGGCGGCCCAAGGCCCTTGGATTAGGGGCTAATTAGATGTTGATCAATTTTCATCAGGTTAGAAGTTAAAACTCAAACTTAAATGGTGATTTCGTCTTAAAAAATGAGTCTAGTATTATCTTGGTATGCAGGTAAGATGTGAAATAAAATATTTTATTTTAAAACATAAGTTGGACGTGAAATATCGGCATTTAAAAAAATTTGTTAACTTGCTAAAAAATGCCTCGCAAACACTTTTCATCTTATATGTAGATCCTCGCACAAAGCTCTCATTTGATTCGATTTCTTGAATGAAACAGATTATGTAGGTGTGAATGTAGTTATTGTTCTATTGCTGTTGCTGCTAATTCTGAATACTGGATGGATTTCATTCAGTGCCAATTTTTTTTTAGCAAAAGTTATTTATGGAGTTGGCTTATTTTAGTTTTTTTTTTGTTGCAATTAATACAGAATTTGATTCAATATTATTTTAATAATATATTATGAAGGATGGTTTTATAAATTTTTATTTTTTTTTTTAAAATATTAAATTAAATAATTATTATTTTTAAATAATATCGTATAATATTAAGATAATATTGAACCAGATGTTCAAGTCTTTTATTCCTTATGTAGAGATTAGAGTGGGCAAATACTCGAAAATTTATTAGATTTTGATTTGAATCGAAGTGGGATCATAAATTTTAGATAAATCTTATCTTGCTTTACTACTAGAAAATTTTATTCACAGTTGCTTGATATAAGTGAAAAAAATACTTTTATATTTATATATTATTACTTTTTAATTAATTTTAAAGTATCATCAATTTTCATTATGCAATTAAAATAGACTAATAGTATAATCATTTATCTATTTAATGTATTAATTTGAATAGTTTTACAAAAGATAAAAGGAAAAAAACTGTATTGAATAATTTCTCTAATAAGAAAATTTTGAGTAAATTTTAGGGCTATACAAACTTTTTTTGTCATTGATTAAATATTTTTGTCAGGTTAGACTAATCGTGTGATATAGTATTATTGATGTTTTCGAGAATAGTTTTATGTCGGTTTATCTTTTTCGGTCATGAATCGGCCAATATATTGATTATGTTTTGTTCCTAAAATAAAAGAATTATATTTAATTTGCTACGATCTAGCATATGAATATGATCGATTAATAAAAATTTTGTTAGACTAATTAAGGTCTTATTTGACAATAGGCTAAAAATCATGGTTAAAATTAGCCATGTCCAAAATCTTAAATTTTTTTTAAAAAAAATTAAAAAATTATTTTATATCTCATCTCACACAAATCTTAATATTAAACAATCATTTTATATTACATTCAATATAATTCTCAATAAATCAATCAATTTTATTTCACATTCTACATAATTTTTAATATAATTAATTTACTCTATTTTATATCATATATATTTCTTAAAAATGAATAAAAATTTTAATCAACTTTTTTTTTCTTATTACCGTGTATACGTGGCGATCTATAATTGGCGAGCGAATTAGCCGCAGGCAATGATTTTTTGTGGGCCCTAGTAGTGCCGCTCTCGATCGGCTAGCGTGCCCTAGTTCGGTTTAAACTCCATGTCGACGCCGGCCTCTCAGCACCCTCACCCGCAGCGGTCGGCCTCCGCCCCTTGGCCGCATCAGATATTCTAGGTTTCCGGCGGCCGCTGCCCATCGTCGGCGTTGGTCCCTCAACCGCAGCCCGTCGACCTACATCCTTTAGCCGAAGCTCGTCGGTACTCCGCCCGTCAGCTTCATCTAGTCGGCCTCCCTCCACCCCACATTGTGAGCAGCCTCGTCCTCCTCGTCCTCCTCGTCTCGTCTCCCCCCCACTCCTCATTGTCCTCCTGTATACGCAGCCCCATCATTTTTTCATTTTTTTTTTAAATTTCTTCTTCTTCCACTGTTGTCTGTAGCCTCTTCTTCCTCTGATTTGACTTCTCTTATCTTAATTTCTCCTTCCTGATCTTTTCGTCGTATCATCTTGAACGTTGTCACAGGACTGCAAGTCTGCTGCTGTTCTTGATCTTTGCTTGTGGCCACGGACAGCACCGATCACCGATTTTTTTAGACTGACTTTTATCCTGTCTCCCTGCTATACATTGGAGGTTTGGCTGACTAGGTAATCTTTTAACTTTATTTTTTAATTTCATTAAAATATTTTTTGGTTCCAAGTTGCTAGGCTTGCATTATTTCTTTTAGTTAAATTTGTTATCTTATTGATCTGCTTGTTACTTTATCTTTGCTAAGTTGTTGTTATATTTGTTATGATGTTAACTTGATCATGAATTTTAAAATATGTTTTGCAATTATGCTATTTCAATTCTGTGATTAATAAGATGTGCTTATTGTGATGTTGACATTTTGTTCTCGAATTATGCTATTTTAGCATAGTTTCTTTCAAAATTTCTAACCTTTATAAATATTAGAGGTTTATAATATCATCTAAGTAATTCATCTAAATCTTGTCACTTTTTTCCTTTCTTATAATTAAATTTTGCTTTATGACTCTTTAATTTCCATAAGTTTTAGGTTTATGTGTTATTCATGTGTCGATATATTGTTTTTTTTTCTATAAAAGATGTATAGTTTGTTGTGCTTAATTTGTTGTTTTTTTAGATATATAGTGATTTTCATGTAGACGATTAATATTTAATTAACTTTGGCTAAGCAGTTGATTTAACCGCTTAATATTTAATTGTAGGCAAATAGAAAATTCTAACATTTAAATTTTTTTGTTATGTAGTTTTTTGAATGTTCAAATAAGTGGTGATCGTAGAATAGTTGATAGATACTGCTTTGTGGATTCACAAAGCATATCTTTTTATGTTGATAGAGAAGTATGAGTGTTGAATTTAAGTAAAAGATAATGATTGTGACAAATATTAATTTAGTGGTCATTCTTCCATCTAGTAATGGGTAATTCTATTAATTTGTATATTTTATATTTATTTATCTGATGTTAGATATTTTTCGTTTATCTTATAACATTTTATCGTAATAGTGACCATTGGATATTAGCCATTTTGAATCCAATCCGCAAGTGTGTTTATTGGATGGATCCTATCATACAATATATATGAGACGACATTAAAGATGTTGTTCTTAGGTAAGCGTCGAAATTTATGTTTGCATATCAATTAACTTTATTTTGATAATTAACCAATTTCTTTTGATAGTTCTATGAATAATTTTTCTTTGGCTTGTTTTCAAAAGCATATAGTTGAAATTGCTATGGAAAATGTTGAGGTATTTTTGAAAGCATATTTAGTTTAATATGGATAAAACTTCATACATGGTAACCTAATTAATTTTTATTTTTCCTTGTGATTAGTGTCTGATGCAGGTAGCTGATATTCGGTGTGGATACTACATATTGATTGTTTAAGCTAGATCATTTCTACGCGTTGTGTGCAAACTCTCACCAACGTACGTTAAGAATTTTATTAAAACATTTTTCCTATTGAAAATATATTTGTATATTACTTATGATAACTCTTTTTTATTAGTTATTCAATAATAAAGTTACATACCGTATTGAAGATTTGGATGTACTTTGTGAAGAGATGGTTGCATATATATGGGAGAAGTGGAAACTTATGTGATGTTACGCTTTTGAAATTTAAGGATTACATACTGTAAGAAGTTATGAGTATTATGGCTGTTATTTGATTCATTTTATTCTTGCAAGTTAGATGGCATGTTTTTTTTTATGGAAATACCTCAGTCACCATATTGTCATCAAGCTTAGCTCCTATCTTTTAAGGTACATTATATACAGTATTTTGATGTGAAATTGAGTGGCTTATGTATATTTGATGTGTAAAAGTTCATTACTTTACATGATTATAATTTGATGTGGAATGTTTAAGTATATTTGTTGTGTAAAATTTGTGTAATTGATATTTGATGTGGATTATGTAAACTTTTAGGTGATATTCAATGTTTTTTTATTGTCTTAAATTCAGTTGTTTTAAATGTTTGTAGTTGTTTAGTATAATTTGATCTTCATTCCAATTTATTAGATTGATGTAAGTAAAATTATGGAGCTGGTATGTGAATTGAATTGGTAATTGGTACTGTAGTATGTAATTTATATAGCAATTCTGAAACCATTGTATAATAGTGAGGGCCTATTACACTAAATTAATATAACATGATCGTAAATTCTCTTATACAATGGTTTTGAATTGCTTTAATAGGCTTGCCGCGTGATAGTGGGAGAAAACATTGCGACTAGTTCCACTGAATTAGAGAATGTGGTTTATGATGTACAAGGTGTTGGAGGTGATCATATATCATTTAAGGGTGGTTGGTTACAGACAGATGGAGACTTAATCAGGTGATTACTCTATGACATAAATCTACGTTAGAATAATTTCATTTTCCTTATAATTTGATAATATTTTATTACCATTGTAAGTTTACTTAACATGTTAGCTAGTGTTTTTTGGTATTAGAAAAGCTTAATGATTAACTCATTTTTAGGAGCTTTTTAATATCCTAGTATGGCATTTTCATAACGCTTTTAAGGTATAATATAGTTGCTAACCCATGGTTAACAGAGATTAGTGATAGTGTGTCCATATAAACAATTATGCTAGGTATTTATCCACATCTTTCTTGACCAATATATATTATTCCTTAAATTGCTAATGAACTACGGAGGAAAAGAAACCCCTTCTTTTAAAATAGTAATAATACATTTTTAATAAGCAATCATGATGGCAACATTATAAAAGAGGATCAAAGACAAGATTTGAACATAAAATTTACCATCATTTTTATCTAAAACCTTTCAAAGTTAGTCGAAAAGGGAGTTTCCAAAATTCTTCCTTTAGGGCTTCTGCTTCATGCGCTTGGCTGGTTTTCAAACAAATTAAATGGTCACAATTTGTAGTATGATGTACAATGAAGTCTATTCTTTCTGTCGACAATTCTAATTATTGGAGTTACATGTTTGAAGAAAAAGGAAATCTCATGAAGATTTGCTTTTATGTACTGCTATCATGGAGGCATATAGCCCATCCTTTATTTTGCTAAGTTTGTCATGAGTCCCTTTCTCTATAATCATTCCATTTTTAACAACTGCAATGACTTCGATGTTTTTTATTGCAGTAAGGCGATGGGTGACAATAATTGTTGTTCGATCGATCATTATTTTTTCTAATGCATCTTGAACAACTTGCTCAGATTCTGCATCAAGGGCACTAGTTGCTTCATCTAGAAGCAAAATTTTTGGTCTTTTCAATATAGCACGTGCAATTGCTATTCTCTGCTTTTGTCCACCGGAGAGGTGAATTCCTCGCGGTCCTACCATTGTGTTGTATCCCTGCATTTATTTTGTCAGTATGCTAATGTGTGGGTGTTGCGTTATATCAAAACTTCATCACTATAAAATGCAACACTTGGTTGATAGTTTCGTGCTACTTGTTCTATTGAACTTGAAAGAACATTTTTATTCAGTTTGTTTTAGAAAATGGACTTATATGGTTTATACAAAAGTCAATAAATGCGCCATTGGAATGGGAGATTCTTTTTTTTTGCCAGAGAAATATGAAGATAATTGGGAAGAAGATAAGTAATTTGTTTTGAGATTATGAACAAAGATTATTTAAACTAATATTATCACCATAATAGTATTGTTTGTTGACTTAGGATTCATAAATGTGACCTCCTACAGTCAAAATAAAACTATTGGTGATGGTGTTTTTTTGTTTGGTAGATGATTATAAGAGTAATTTAGTGTTGATCAAACCTTATTTAAACTGGATATGAAGCTGTGGGCATTTGCTGACTCAGCAGCTGATATAATCTCAGCCTCTGTGGCCTTTCCATCATGCTGATTATATGCAATGTTGGCCTTGATGGTTTCATTAAACAAGATTGGTTCTTGACTTACGAGTCCCATTTGTTGTCTCAGCCACTTTAGGTTAAAATTATGCAATTCTATTCCATCTAACGTTATCTTCCCAGAATCAGGATCGTAAAATCTCTGTAGTAATGCTATTGTTGTTGATTTTCCACTCCCACTCTCCCCAACCAATGCAATAGTCTGCCATGAAATTGAAGTATGTCAGGATTTTATTCTTCTTTCTCAACTCATCACATGTAAAAAAACTATGTAAAGTATATGTCTTTCAATTAGTTTTGTAAATCATCAATTTACCTTTCCTGATTGAACTTCCAAGCACAAGTCCACGAAGATTTGGACGTCAGGCCTTGTCAGATATTTGAATTGAACATGTTGAAACGTTATATTGCCCTCAAGTGCCTTTAAGGTGATACCGGAATCGCTGCTTGGGTCTATTTTTGATTCACGGTCAAGGAGTTCAAATATAGATTGTGTAGCAGATCTAGCTTTACTGGGATCTGAGGCTCCGTATTTTGATTGAAAAATTCCAATAGTTGCTATGACCAGTACGTAGAAAGACTGCAAAAAGTACATGCCATTAGTTCATCAACTATAGTGCTACATTAAATTGGAGGAGAGTATATTTCAAGTTCAACTATTGAAGTAATTTAAAATATAATTTTTGCTGCATAAATTGACATACTATATTACTTAACAGACTGTGATGTAATTACGCCATTGTTTTTAATCTTTCGAAAGATAGACAGTAATGTAATTGTAAGTTGCACTTTAGAAATATAATATCACTAGTTTTTAATCTAGTCAATTAATCTGGTAATTATAATGCTGGTCATACCCGAAAAACTTTCTCGAATGTTGATTTTTCATCTTGAACTAAGCAAGCTCCAAAGTATGTGATGGCAGCATAAGCACTATATAGGAAAAGCTGAGAAGCCCCAAATCCAATCCCATTTATAATTCCTTGTCTAATTCCTAATCTTTTAGCAGCACCACATTTCTTATTATACAACTCAACAACCTTTTCTTCAGCCGAGAATGAAGCAACAGTTCTTATGCTTATGACTGCATCACTGGCTACCTGACTTGCGTCCAAAAACACCCTCTGCAACAAATTCAAAAATAGATAGAAAACATTAGCCGGAATAGTGTTGTTAACTCCAACTTCTTGCACCATTTGGTGCTATGATCAAAGTTATTGTTTTCATATTGAGACAAACCTCTGCATCTGCACTAAATCCTTTGATAAACTTTGTTTGAATCCAAGTATTGAGTCCTATAAAAGGAACCATTGCTATGATAATGAGAGAGATTTGCCAACAAGAAGCAAAGGCGATAATCAAGCCAGCACTTATGGCGGTAATATTCTCAACCATTAATGCAAGTGCATCACCTACGAGGCTTCGCACTTTAGCAGCATCAGATGATAGTCTTGCCCCTATTGCTCCACTGGAGTTTTCAGGATCATCAAACCATGCCATCTCCATGTTAACAACCTTAGTAAAGGTCATCAACCTAATCCTCCTTATCAGTTTTGAACCAGCCACTGCAAAAAAATATGACCTTGCTAGAGTTGTAACTAAAGAAATTACACCAATTGCCAAAAACATTAATGACCAAAATTTTGATTCTTTCTCCATCTTCTGCATTGGCTGAAAGAAAGTGACTATCATACTCGAGAAGATTATTCCAAGTATTGGGTATATAAGGCCATTGCTGATTGCTGCTATTGAACCAAGCAACAATACTAGTAACTCTGGTTTGTTGATGTAGACAAGACGTTGTAGCAGAACCTTATTTGATTTATTAGATGGAATGGCAACGTTGTGCTCTCCTGTGGTATGTCTCTGAGCGTTAGTTTCTGCAGGAATTTCATGTCCTACTGTCAACACATAGTGGTGGCTACTATCCTTCAATGAGGATTCTTCATGTTCTAGTTTGAATGAGTATTGCTGACTGTTATGTTTCAGTGCTGATTCTCTAAGCATTTCGATCGGGTAGCTATGACTACTTTGTCTAAATGTTGATTCCCTATTACCAACATTCATTAAGTAGTTACATCCACTAAGACCAAGAACCGAATCGCTAAGTTCTACTTCAAATGAGTCCTGTCGGCTACCATGTTTCGTGGGTGATTCTTTACTACTGTCATCTTTGAATGACTTATGTTGACCTGCAAAATTTGTTCCTTCAACTGAAGGATTGGAAGTGTCATTCTCATGTCCATATGTCTTTTCAGAGCCACGTCTCATATCCTGCAGTCTTATGAGTTGGTTGTAAGTTCCATTGGGATCTTTCACAAGCTCAGAATGTTTTCCTGATAAAAAACGAGAAGAAAGCAGTAACAAATGGTAAAGGTTGGTTCAATTATGCAAATTATTCAATGCTTTATCTTTGCTCAAGTGTATACCTCTTTCGATTATTGATCCTTGACGTATAACAACTATTGAGTCTGCATTTCTCACAGTGCTTAGTCGATGAGCAACAATAACTGTGGTGCAATTCATCATGACTTTATCAAGTGTTTGCTGTACAATTTGTTCAGATTCAACATCTAGAGCACTGGTGGCTTCATCTAATAGTAATACTCTTGGATCCTTCAAAATTGCTCTAGCAAGGGCAATTCTTTGCTTTTGGCCTCCGGATAAATGGGTCCCATGCTCACCAACCAAGGTTTCTAGTCCCTGACAAGCATAAGTAATGCTAGTCACAAGAATTTTTATTTAGTTTAGTTGTAGGAATATAAAATTATTCAGAACCATAATCTCCGGCTTATATCCTTTTGTTTGTTGTTACTATAGTTTTTATATAATACTAGAGCTGGAGATCTCAATTTCTTGCTCCGTTCAAAAAAAATTTAAATTATTTTTAAAGTAGAATTTCAAGCTTAAGCTTTTTTTTGAAAGTTTTCTTTTTTTGAAAGATGGTTGTTAGAGATTTATTATAGTATTAGAGCTGAAAATCTTGAATTTCAACTTTGTTGTCTGCCATTTATTTCTAACATAAATTTTATGTGAGGGGGTGGATAACAATATAATTTTTTTTCTCCATATATAACTTATTAGCTTAAGTTCGTAGGTCAGTTTATTACGACAATAGATTATATCATGCTAATTCACACGCTTACTTGAGGCAACATGTCGATGAACCTTGAAGCATTAGCTAGTTCAACAGCAACTTTAATCTCTTCAATGGTTGCATTATCTTTGCCATAAGAGATATTTTCTCTAATGCTGAAATCAAAGAGGACAGGTTCCTGGCTCACAAGCCCAATTTTCCCTCGAAGCCATCTTAGCTGAAAATCTTTGATGTTTACACCATCAATGAGGATTTCACCTGCTTGTGGGTCATAAAACCTTTCAATCAAATTTATTATTGTTGACTTCCCGCTCCCACTCTCTCCAACCAATGCCACAGTTGTGCCACTATGAATATAAATGGAGAACCCATTAAATATATGTTCATCAGGTCTGGCTGGATAGCTAAAATAGACATCCCTAAACTCAATGTCCCCACGAATATGAGCCAAATGTTCATCTCTTGTCTCATATGCATCAATCCCTGGTTTTCTTTTGATGATCTCAAAAGTCCTGTGTGCTGCTGCTTGGCCTGCTGCAAATGTTGTCAAGCATGGTGATGCCTGCCCTAAAGCTCTGAAAGAGTGTTATGCTCATTTAATGCTTACAAGTAGAATTGACAAATCCGCTTGTCTTCTAAAGGTTATTTTTGATAAGTTCATTGTAACTTTTATCTTAACCTGTTCTTTTTAGATAGGAATTGTGATACGTATTGGTCATTCTTGCTATAATGATTTGACAATTGTAAGGGAAAATGAATGATATAGATTAGATTAGTACTTATATGGCTAACATGTATTGTGCAATCACATGCTTTAATGCCACATTCTAAATACATTTGGGCATGCATAAATACATGGTAAAGAAGTTGAGAATCCATATTCTAGTTGTAAGTTCTGAATTAGGTTAATTAATGCATGATTGTTTGATTTGCTAGGGGAGAAGTGATAGAACACAGGTAAAGCATTTTTTCTTTTTTTTGTGCTCTGTTCTTTTCTTACAATGCTGATGCAGTTATTTTTGTGCTTTATTGCCTTCCTATAAAACTGATGCAGTAGAAGTTTGGTTAGTTTGGGAAAGGATTTGTCTATTTAGTGAGTTAAGAGCGATGCAATAGTCATATCACCATTTGTTTTGGTTTTCCTCTCCGCCTGCTTCTGGTGGTGACTTAGGACCCCTCCTTCCCCCCCACTGCCCCACCCCAAACCGAACAAATCATGAATATTAGAAAAATGCTTAGGAGCTATAATTGCTCAGAAATCATTGAGATGTATGACTTAAAATATCGTGTTCTTCTCCTAATGAACAAGATGCAATCATTTCTCATTTGTCCAATGAAAATTTGACTTCAATTGACTCATTATTGATATCATAAGTTTAAGTTTAATTTATGTTGATAGATTTAATTGAAAGCATTTTATCTTGAGCTCTTGTCCATTTAACATTATCATTTCCTGTTATGTCTTGTGAGTAGACTTTATAATTTTTCTGTTGTTTTTTAAACAAAAATTCCGTTTAGAAAAAAGAAAAAGCTTTCGGGAAGGAGAAGCAAGTGACAAAAAACTTACAGTGCACCAAGCAAAACTATAAATATAATGCTGATGACGTCTCCACCAGTGTAGCCTTTGTGGAGCAGAAGATTTGGACTATTCCATAAGCCAAAGGCATACCCGCAGTATGTGATTAGCATGACTAGTCCTGTTCCAAAACCTGTTAGCCAATCCCTCATATATGCTAGAATTGTAGGCATTGCTCAAGGCCTTTTTATATTTATCTACTGATATTTTCTCCCCTGTAAAAGATGCTACCTAAGCAATCACAGATTTTGTGAGAATGTCATCATGTTATTATGCCATGGCCATTAACTAGTATGATATTTCCTAAAATATTCATAAATATCTTTCTGTTTTGATTTTTTTGATATTAGTTTTTTGGTTTTAAATATTGCTGAATGGGGAAGAAAAGTTCATGTTGTTGACTGCAATTAATTCGGGATTAAAGTTTGTTATTATTGCTGCACGACCATTAATTAGACATGGACATAAAAGCATGAGGAGCATAATTTATTAGATCTAGTTGATAAGGCTTTTTCAGAGATCTTAATTGCCAAGTTCTTTGCACTTTTTTTTTTTTGATAATGGAAGTTCTGTACATTTAGCATGACTATTTCAATGTTAGCAAATTTATATTTTTATAGAGCTTTGCTATCAGTTCTACAGTTATATTGTGGGATATGACATGCAAAACACAGAGGAAGAGACAATATTACATAATCAAGCAACAAATCTGACTATATGCATGCATAACACAAAAATTTCAAACTGTTGAAATAACATGAGGTTTTTTTTTCTTTAATATCAACATCTTAAGTTGATTATTATAATCTTTAGCAAATCTAGGTACACATTTGCTTATCAGAAATCAATTGCATATGGAAGTTACATTTTACATGAGTGATTAAAAAGTTAATCCTGACAAGATAGCATATAGTGAACCACAAAATATTCCAAACATCTTTAACATAAAGTTATGCAATCTGTTATTTTTGTTGTTTTTGAAGCATGTTTTTGTTATCTATGTAAATAATATGATTTTGGTGTTAATATGTAAGTTTTGTGTTGTATATGTTATTGACTTGAAATATTTTACAAAAACATGTCAGCATCCTATCTATTTTATATAACATTAAAATTAATCGTGCTGTTTGAAATTTGGAAGTGTGTTAATAAGTAAGTCCCATACAAAGGGTTGAAAGAAACTAATTCTTTCTTTTTCTTCTAATTCAGGATAAATTGCTTACAGTTTTAATGGAGCTGATTGTTTGGTGTACTATTTCTGAAGCTTGGGTATATACTCGCTCCTCATGCGAAGAAATTTTGGATATAATGGTGGCTGTTATTGCACCACAAATCACCATGAAAGGTATTGTTGTGACCATAATCAAAGTAAGAAGCCACCCTTTCACAAAAGCTACAGCAAAAGCTATGAAGAATGTGCATATCAGATTGATGAACTTTCCGACCTGTTACATTTCATATGAGAGATTTAGAGATTGATGCAAATTTGAATAAGTTGCAAATTTGGTACTTAAAAACACTACAATTATATTGCAATGCACGTTTTTTTGACGGTAAATAAATGTGCAGCTTTTGTTGTACTCCAGGCAAGTTCAATTTTTGATAGAAATGCTCTGACTGGGAAAGGAGCATGAAACAACAAAATGCCTGTAAAGAATAATGGCAATATGCTGATCTTTCTTTGTTTATTCAACAAAAAATAAGAGGACCTGCATTGAAATTAATAAAGAAGGTTATTCTAGCTCTGTTTGTAGGGTCACTTTTCATGTTGGGATGGATGGTCTACTGAAAATAATGTGAGTTTTTGCATTTTCTTGGGAAAGTACTCAGTTGATCATACTATTACCCATAATTTGATTTTTGATAAAAAAATTACAATGATATACTTTTTGGCATCATTCTTGTCTACTATCTCGCTTGTAGGCTGTAGCTTTAAAGCCATAAATTATGTGCACATTCATGACCTCCTCAAATAGCATTGACCACAATATGATCTTTGATTTAATTTTGCAGGCTGTAATTGAATATTTATTATTTAGTGGTTTTGTATGAACAATATATCAATATTATCAAGGTAAATAGCAACTAGGTCCCTTTAGTTTGCTTTTATGTGTAAATCGTGTAAATATGCATCTGGGTTTTCAGCCATTGAACATGAGGGTAAATTAAAGGGGCCTAGTTGCTATTTTTAAATGTTGGGAACCGAGTTACACATGAGAGCAAACTAGAGGAACACAGTTGTCATTCACCTGTATTAATATCATTGTTGTGCTTGTTATTGATTCGTTTTGTAATGCATTTAAAATTTTATTTAATCACCTGCTCACCCATGGCTTCTTGAATCAGGATGATATCCCCTGACATCCTCTGAACGACCTCCCCAGCATCAGTCTCCATGTCAAAGAATGCAATCTCTTGCTTCAATAAGGCTTTGAGATACAGACTCCTTATTCTTGCTGACTGCCTCTTCCCCGTCACCACCCAACATGATACTTCTGGTATGATAAATATGTGAGTTGTCAATTTTATTAAATTCATTTCAATCCAAGAGCAATTTATTTTTTTCCTTCATAATTTTTTTAAAGAAAATTAATTATGCTATTTTTTTTATAAAATTTTGTGATGGTTATACTTTATAAGTATAATTACATAGACGTCACTAAAATATAGTTATTTTACATATTTGACACCGAATTTTAGATATTACATATTAGCTATTAAAATTATTAAAATTACACCACATGTATGACTTATGCTATAAAGTTATGATATGTATGTAATAAAGGCTGTAATTTTCATAAGATTTTAATGACTAATATGCAATATTAAAAATTTAAGTATTAAATATGTAAAATAGTTAGATCATATTTCTAATCATTATTAACCTGTTCATTTTGGGTTAATTTTTTTTAATTCTAATATTTGACAGAAGACAAAATTAACTGTATTTTATTAATTTATTTTTATAACATTTCCGGTCCCTAAGTTGTTGAACAATCAATTATTTATCTTTTTATTGATGATGTTCATTTATTACACATTAATTTTAAATTGGGTTTTTAATGGCACACAAATAATATTGTAGATTTGGATAGTGTGCTGTGCAATTTAGTGTTTTGCAAGCACCAACATATTTAGGATTTTGGGTTCAAATTTAGGGTTTATGATTGATTTTTACATATTATTTTGTGATATTTAAAAGGCGTTAGGTGTTTACTTACATAGCAGAAACATATTAATAAATTAAATATCGTAAAGGTGATATATACAAAAGAATATAATGAGAAATGAGTATATTCGTGAGAAGGTTGAAGCACCATCAATTTAGGATAAGGTCAGTGAGATTTTATGTACATGGCTTGGATATATAAATATAGGCTGATAGAAGCTCCGTTAAGGCGAGCAGGGTTATTAAATCTTACTAATATAAAAAAAGAAAGAATATTATTAAAAATAATATTATAAGAAACTATTAGGAATAATTTTATGTATTTGAAGTTCAATAAGGAGTTATTTAATAGAGTGTAATGAAAACAAAAGAGTTAAATTGTTGACCCTACTAGATAGGATATCTAAGTAATGAAATAATAAATCATTTTTTGATTTGTTTATCGGTGATGTTCATTCTTATAAGATAACTTTTAAGTAGGCCTTACATTAAAAAAAAAGCATGAGTTTTTATTAGTATATAACATTGGCCTCATTTGGTTCGAGATTTTTTTTTTTACTCAATATAAATTTAAATTATAATAATCAACTTAATTTCACATGCAACACAAATATAAATATTTAAATTAAAAGTATTTTATATTTTACACACTTTTTTATATTAAAATAAATTTATTTTTCATTAAATTTAAAAAATAAAATATATTTTTTCTCTTGTAAAAAAAAAAACTCGGACCAAATGAGGCCTGAAGATTCAAGTGGTTTGTATAATTTAATGTTTTGAAAGGGGTATATCAATATAAACTCTACGTATACATACGGAAAAAAGATGCCACCCCTGCTCCAATTGCCAAGTAGAACATGTACAGAGATCTCTACAAGCATAAACAAATCTTTAGCTAACATGCATGCCATTGTAAATTAACATAACTAAAAGAATTCAGGCATTTTGATGCACTAATTTACTTTAAACAAATAACTTAATTATTTATAGGTATTAGTCAGTGGCATGTTTCAAATTGGTTCAAATTTATGAAATTTTTCATGTTGGTCTGTAAAATTTATAACATTTTTAAGTTAGATGTTTTGTTAAATGAAATCATCTGCTGGCTAAAAAAAAAGGAAGTAGTTTTACCCTTAAAATTATATTTTATTGGCACATAAAAACTGTAAGTTGATGGAAGCAATAGAATCTTAAGAGAGGGGAGATCTGCATTTAAAAAAACTTGTAAAATTTTAATGAAAGTATTTTAGAAAGTTTTCAAAAAGAAAAGAGTTTTTACTGTTTATATTCAAGTTATTATTATTAAAATGTATATTCAAGTTATTAAAGATATATAGAAGTGAGTTGTTACTTGTGTTTGAATACAAAAGGATATGAATAGGTAGTTCTTTAATTACAGTTTAACTACATCAAAGTTCAACTTTTAGTTTATATTTTCTTACTTTAGATACGGATACTCTGACTAAATATATTTAAGAAATAGTATTTTGGCGTATATTATTTACATATGATATTTTTTTTTGATAAGACTAAGTGAAACTATATTTATGGAAGAATACATTATAGTCTAAGACTTTGTTTGGTTTGAGGATTGAATTTTGGATAAAAAGAAATATTTTATTTTATAAGTTTAATATGAAAAAAATTTAGTTTAATATTGAGAAGTGTGTAAAATGTGAAATAAAGTTAATTCTAGTATTTATATTTGTGTTGGATGTGAAAGAAAATTAATTTTTATAGTTGAAATTTGTGTTGGGTTAAAAAAAATTTTAAACCAAATAAGCCTTAAAGATTTTCATTTTAGTATATTAAAAATTGAATATATAGAGTGTAAATTTAGTCAAAATAAATACATTTGTATTGGTAAAATGATAATTAATGATCAAGCTATCAGAAAGAGTGAGCGATTTAAATACGTTGGATTAATTATACATAATAATAATAAAATAGATGGTAATACTATCAATAGAATTCAAGCATGATGAATAAAGTAAAAAAAATACGTTTGATGTGTTGTGTGATAAAATATTTTTTCTTAAACTTAAAAGTAAATTTTTTAAAACAGTTATAAGATCAAAAATGTTGTATAGTGCTAAATGGTAATCTACAAAATAAAAATATATAAGTAAAATAATTATCATAGAGATGAGAATGTTAAGATGGATAGGTGAATATACATGAAAAGATAAGATGTGAAATGAGTATGTCCGCGAGAAGGTTAAGATAGTCTCAAGTGAGGACAAGTTCAGGGAGAATTAGCTTAGATAATTTGAATATATAAACTGTAGGTTTATAGAAGCTCCAATAAAGAGAGTTGAGTTATTGAATTTTACTTATATTGAAAGAGAAAGAGTAGGATCAAATATGACATTATAAGAAACTATCGTAAAGGATCTCACATGCTTGAAGATAAATGAAGGCTTGTTTGATAGAATGTAATAGAAATAAAAGATTTATATAATGAACTCTATTTAGTGGGATAAATGTTTTGTTGTTATTGTTGTTGTAAACTTTAAAAATAAGATGATAATTGGGAGAATTCAGAAGTTTTGCTTATTTAACCTCTATGCATGTTCATGTAGATCTTTTTTTTTTGATCAATCAAATGACAATGAAGCTTAAAGTTTAGTATCTATGTGCAATAGTTCAAATGTCAGGAATAGGTGTGCTATAACTTTAGTACTTCAAGGTTTATATGCAACTTACCTTTTGAAAAGGCTAAATTACATTACATTCAGGTTTCTGAAGTTGAGGCATAATAGCACACAAGTTCATATTTTCATTTATTTAACTTCTAGGTCTTTGAGTTACACTAAATATATCAGTTTAATCTTATGTTTTTGTTACTAAAATCATAATAAATGATTATTTTACTCCTCACTTCCTCTCTCTCACTTTAGCTAAGTGCGAATTGCGCGCAGGTAACTCTCCTTCCTCTCCCCCCCTTTCCTGGCTGAGCAGAGGAGGGGGAAGGCACAGGATATCGTCACTCTCTCTCTCTCTTGCTTTCCCGCACTCTCGGGCTTGGCAGAGGGGCGGACTGGTGGGCGAAGGAGGGGGAGGAATGGAGAGACGAGGAAGAGAATGGTGGAGAAAAATATTGATGTTATTAAAATATTTTAAAATTTATTTTTTAAATTTTTCTTTACAATTTGTAAATCAAAATTATCTAAAACGATGTGTGAATTATTTAATATAATCTTAGGGACCTAAGTGGAATGTTAACTTATCTTAAAGATTCAAAACTTAAAAATTTAAAAATATAAATTTGTGTGATATTATGCCTCAACTCTGGTCATTAAATGTCATTTACCTTTTAAAACATTAGCCTTTGAGGTCAAGTTTATACATTCTGGTCATTAAAATGAAGCTTTCCTGCTACTCAAATCTCACGTGCTGTTTTCATATGGTTCCTTAAGGCTCATTCTCTTTAATTATTTCATGCATGCTCTTGAATTACCATCTTCTTCGCCAATTTAATTCAGAGTACTCATATTACTCATTCTCTCTTTATCTTCTTTGTTTTACCCTTGAATTCTTTTACGAATTCTTTTTCGTAATTCATCTCTCTCGCTCATCACTTTCTCTTCCTCTCGAGGCTGTTTTTCTTCTCTTTCATGAATATTTCTCACGAAGGGGAGAGAGAACATAGACAAAAAGGTGAAGAGAGACATTCGAAAATTCATTAAACATAGAGAGAGAAAAAATGGTTCGTATGATCAATGATAACTTAGAACATTAGATTTTAGATAGAAATAGACCAAGGTGAAATAAATTTGAAAGTGAAAGAACCCACAAGAAACAAAGCTTCTGTTTGGTTGGAAGCTATTTTGATCATAATTTTTTTTGTATTGTGTAAAATGTGAGATAAAACTAATTAATGTATTGAGAAATGTGTAAAATATTGTAATATTTTGTGATCTGAATGTAGAGATATTATCTTCTTTAATTTTATGGAATTACGTGACTTGAGTATTTCCTGAAAGGTCTCATTATTATTCTAGTTTAAGTACACTTAACTAGAAAGTTTTTCATCATTAGCCTCACAGTTTTGCCCCAAAAGATACTTTTATTATTTAGGATCACGTTATCTACTTATATAGCTCAGAATCTTCTCTCTTTTTGATGTGAGACGATTCATTCTTGTGCCTCTCTCACTATTATTTATTAGTCTAGAAGTTTGTCAGGGGCTGCACTTTGTCTCAATGATTCTTTTCTCTAGGACATCATCTAGCAATTACTCCCCGCCCTCTTCAGCTAAGACATCACATGTAGGCTCACCAGCTTGCGCTTGGTTCGTTCTCACACCACATTGTATTGTGGGGGGTCGGTTCTAATACCATATTGTAATATTCTGTGATCCAAATGAAGAGATATTGTTCGTTTTGGCTTTAGAAAATTGTGTGACATAAGTATTACCTGGAAGGTCACCTGTCCCATTATTACTTCAGCCTAAGCACGCTTAAATGGGTGAGTTTCCTATTATTAGCTTCACGATTTACCTCAAAAGGCGTCTTAACTATTTTGGATCACAATATTAGTTATACAACTCATGATCTCCCTCCCTTTTTGATTTGAGATGATTCATTCTTGTTTTTCTCTCAGCACTATTTATCAAGTTAGAAACCTATCAAGAACTGTACTTTACGTCATTATTTTTCTTTCCTCACGACATTATCCAGTGATTACTCCATCCCTTTTTCGGCCTAATATTTTTAAAAGGGATAGGGTCAATCTGATCTCTAATCAAACAAATGCAACACATGTTAGAAAGAATTCATGTGAAATGATTCAAAAATGTCGACCTTATTTGAATGATGAACTGAATATGAAGAAACTCGTATAAAATTCAGCCTTACTTTTATTTTTCAACCAAAAGTTAGATTTTGTAATGTCCAAAATTTTATCAAAAAAATGAAATTAAATTCTATTTCTCCATATAAAAAATTAGATATTCATACCTTGCCAACAGTTTGAACCATATTTGTAGTGTCCATAGCTCCATAAGAATTGACTACATCAGCATAGAGGATCATGGAAATAGGCATGACAGACCCATTGGCAATGGCTCCAATTGTGCCAAGAGCCATTAAAGTGATGTCACATGAGTCACTAAGGGAGAACAGCTTGTAGAATGGTAGTGAGTTGCTCTTGTTCTCTTTCTCTTCCTCTTCCTCTTCCCTCACATCATCTTTCTCTTTCTTTCTCTCTTCTCTTCCATTTATTTCTTTCATTTTGCTCATTGAAATGGAGGGAGATGCTTCATTGGTTTCATGCACGGTGCACATTTTGTCGTCTTCTTTTCTCGCCATCGTCGCTCGACAAGTTTATTATTTTGTAGCGTCTGGGAGATTTACATATATGCCTCTTAATTTTTTTTCATATTAAATTTTTTATTTTTTTATTTTACAATTTAATCCATCAAATTCTATGAAAATAAAAACTAGTGGTATGCACATATTTGCAAACATTATCGCTAATAAGCATTCAGATAATTATAATATATAATTTTTTTTTTAAAAAATTTTAAAATTACTTAAATATGTTATTTTTGCATGATTTGAGGGATTAAGTTGTAAAATTAAAAAGTAAGAGATTTAATATATAATTAAAGATGAATTAATGGGTACGTATATAAATAGGATATTTAAGTACTTAATTTTGAAATATGTTATATTTAAATTTTGAGAGAATTATAAATGTCATTTTTTAATAATTTAATGCAGGGTGCAGTTTGTAATTATATATTTAAAATATAAGATAATTGATTATAATTACTATCGATGTTTTAAGTGTTGTATAGATGTGTAATTACTACACAAAATAATTGGAATTAAAATATTATAGTTTTTTTATGTTCACAAAAAATTCAGATTATTTGTAATCCACTGATGAAATTAAAAAAACAGTGTCTTGTGAATAGTACATATTAAGTCTTCAAATCGAGGTTTTAACACTCGGTTGAAACTACCGAGTTGTGGTAGTCTCAGATGAGTTTCGATTGAAATTGATTCGAAAAAATTATGTAATTTTGGTTTCAAAATCAAAACTCAGTCATTTTTTTTCAAAAAATAATATTTAATAAGAAATTTAATTTAAATTTAAAAATTTAAATAATTTATAGAAAAATTGAAACTGTTTAAGTTGAAACTATTAAAACCGATACTTTTAGCTTGTGATTGAAACCAAAATCAAAGTATGAACAAAATTGTCTTGAATATTTACTGGTTCAAAACATTAGTAACATGTTTGTATTTGATCATGTGATAATTATGTCCATGCTTAAAAATTTCTTAATAATTAAACAAAAATTTTGCTCGATTTCTTATGACATGATCTCAACTCATTTGATATAAGGCTGTTAACTTTGCTCGAAGATCGAAGATCGCTCAAAAATTAAATCGAATCGAGCTCAATTCGATCTAAATTAGCTGACTAACGAGCTGTTTTTTTGGGTCAAAAATTTTATTAATCCAATCTTGAGCCGGCATAGGATCGAATCGAGATGGCTCGAAATCGGATCGATTAAAAAAAATAAAAAATGTTACATATATGTATTTATATATGTAACTAGATTTAGTATGTAGTTTTTTTAGTAGTCTATTGGAAGGTTTTATTAAACTTTCATTAGAATTTTCTCTATAATCATTTAAATTATATTTATTGTAAATTATTATTTTTATTTTTATCTTTAAATAATAGATCAATAAGAATAGCTTTAGTTTAAGCTGATTGAATGAACAAATATATTTATACGTAAAATTCGAATAAAAGATCGAAAATTAATCGAAAGTCAGATCGATTTTGGCTCGGATGGAGCTTGAATTGATAACAGATGAGCCAGACCTAGCTCGAATCGAGATCGGATTGAACTCTCCTAGTTCATTCTCTGAATCGAATCGAGATCGAATCGAAAACTTTTAATTCAATTTTGAGCTGAGGTCGGATCGGCTCGAGATCAAATCGTTAACAACCCTAATTTGTTATTAAGATCTCATTTAGTTCAAGCTTTTTCTTTGATGTAACGTAAATTTTAATCGTAAGAATTAATTTTATTTTATATTTAACACAAATTCAAATATTTATATTAACTTTATTACATATTTTATATACTTTTTAATATTAAAAAAAGAGATTTACATACAAACCTCTTAATTCATCTTGAATTAAATATTAAATTTCTTATTTTTTAATTTTACAACATCACCTCTCAAATTTTTTAATAACAAAAACTAATAGAATATATGTATTTACAGATATGTTCATAATATTTTATATATATATATATATATATTATTAGTAATAATTATTCAAATAATTATAATCAGCAAAAGAATTTTTTAAAAATTATTAGAAAGGTTTAAATATATTATTTTTGAATGATTTAATTGGTAAAGTTGTAAAATTAAAAAATAAGAGGTTTAATATATAATTTAAGATAAATTAAAAGGTACCGATGTAAATGTCACTAAAATAAAATAAAAAAAAAATAAAATTTTTTTATATCTAAAAAAAAAGCTTGAATCTAATAAATGAATTTCAATAAAAATTGACCTATCATGTGATCAAATCAAGATGGAATATGGTAGCTCACCTCTGGTAGGCTTTCTGCTGAAAATCATGAACTTTTTTTTTTATGAACAGCTCTTTAGTGCATGGTGATGAACTCTCCTTTCCACCAAGTGTGTTGGCTATTTATATTCACACCCCCAACCTTTTATTTTTGTTGAATCAGAAAAAAAAAAAACACAAAATCTTCAATTATTGAGCAAATCAATGTATAGGTTAAATTATTGATAGGTTCATATAATTTATTCATATTTATATTTTTTTCGTATGATGTGAAATAAAATAAGTTGGTTATATTAAAAATTGTGTAGGATGCGAAATAAAATTGATTGTTTTATTGAGAATTGTGTTGGATGTAAAATAAAGTNTGATATTTTTATTGAAAATTATTGAGTATATGAAGTAGAATAATATTTTTTTATGCTAAAATTTGTGTAAAATGATTGAAAAAAATTTATTTAATATTATTATTATTTTTTAAATTAGTACTATTTTGGTTCTAAAAGAAGTTTTACTTCAATTTTAGAGTTAAAGATAATGGGTTAAAAGCAATGCAAAATAGGAGCATAATAGGTTTTTACAGTTTTAATAGGAATTTAAATGAAAGATTTTTAAAGATATATTGATCAAAGTATAATTTTTGACAAAAGGAGTGGTATGGGGTTTTATCAGTATTTTTTAATAAAAAATTTCAGCTTTTTTTATTTTTAATTCATATATTTTAATATAAAAAATTTATTTTATATCATATTTTGTATAAATTTTAACGCATTATATTTAATTTTTTGTTATTATTTTTTTAGTAAAGTAATTGAAGGTTATTTTGGCTATATCTAAAGGTGTATTATATAAGATAATTGAATGAATGGTTTAAAATGTATTATTGGAAGGGATAGAGTTGAGTTAAGATTTTGTTTTATTTTGTCCCAATTATATGTAAACTACAAGATCCCATTGGTGAGGGCTTGAATCATTCCACATGTCATTTCCAAGCACATGATGATTATTATTATTAAGGGTAATTTCACTTTAGGCCCCTGAGGTTTATTCGACTTGTAATGTAGGTTCATAATTTTAAAAATATGCCAGACAAATTTCTAAAACTTATTGTATAGATCATTGTGGTCCTTCTGTGACGGTATCCGTTAAATACTGTTAAAGTTACGAAAATATACTTTTTTATCTTTCCATTTTTTTGGCTGCCCACCGCGCCGGCGTTCGCGCGTGTCGTCGCAGCGTCGCCGGCGGCCGCCCGCTGCCCCCGCAGTGAGGATCAGGGTATAATTGTAATTTCACATTAATTTTTTTTTATAATTTTTTAATTAAAATTTTGATTTAATGAAATTTTTAACGAAAAATATTTAATTGAATTTTATGGGAAATTTTTTTCATAAATATTAAGGACCGCAATGACTTATCTGTCTGACTTGTTTTTAAAATTATAGACTTGTGTGATAAGTCGAGTAAATTTTAGGAGCTTAAATGAAATTATCTCTTATTATTATTATTATTATTAGAGAAATCCATGATGATTATTTAGAGTGCTTCACTTGTCATATTTGATGAGAATTAATGGTTTCACATTTGATTGCGAATAATTGATCAAATGGCTATTTGACCTTGAGGAAGTTGAAATGGGGGTATTAGGGAGCAAAAGTAAAGAAGTATATCAATTCATATTGGGAATCAATATTATCGATTAGAATAATTGATGATTTATTTGGACTAATAAAATTAAAATAAAATATTAATTAAAGTATTCAAGTTCTATTCAGAAAATATCAAATTGGTAAAAGTAGTAAGAGTAAAGTAATAGAATGGGAATATTATAATTACATTTATACTATCTCATTATATTACAGTTTTGATCTTATCCTTTTCTTTTTATCCCTTATTTTTTTTATTTTTATATTTTACTAATTTCTATTTTCTATATATTCTTATTCTATATCTATATAGAATATCTAATACATATATAGTAGTTTACTAGTACTAATTTTTTTTTTAGATTTTTTTAGTCTAAAAAGAAATAACGAAAATAAGTGAATGAAAAAGGTTAATGCCTCAAGAAGTTAGGTTAGGGTCATGGTTGACCCCAAATGAAGAAACAATGGGTCATTTATTCTAATGGTTAAATGAATGGGTGAAAGCTACGGGTTGTGTTTGACCTAAAATTTGCTCGATAATCTAATCTGTTGTGAATCGTAGATCAGAGTTGGGTTGAACTGATTCAATCCCCCGTTTGATTTGACATAGAAAATTTTTGACTTTTGAACATTACTTTAATTTTCGTATGATGATTCTGGAGATTTCTTCAAAGAAATTATTGTGTGCGCCAAGCGAATAGTGCTAATCATGCTGCACCATGCAAATGAGCAGGTCCCATTGTGCGCAGTATGTCGTAAACAGAGTTAGGAGAATTCTTTGAGTTGTATAAGTAAATAATATGGTCTTAATAGTAGATGTATTATTTAGGATAAAAGTGTGAAGCTAATAATAGAAAACTCTATAATTAAATATGCCTAAGCGGAGTAATATTAGGATGAGTGATCTGAGGAGTACTTAAGTCATGCAGTTTTTTAAAGCCAAAGTAGATAATAATATCTCTATATTTGATTATAAGGAATTATAGTATGGTACATTTCCCACAGTATAATTTGATTCGAGGACAAACCAGCTGGATGTTGGTGAGCTTGTGATGACTCAAGGTTGGAGATGACGTGGAGTGATCCGAGGGGAGATGTTCGTATAATTAAATTAGAATGCCCAAACTAGGAGAGTTTTTCGCAGGTTTCTAGATGGAGGGGTGCAAGAATAGATCATCTCACATCAGAAATATAATAAAATTCCTAAACTGTATAAGTAAATAATGAGATTTTAAATAATAGAGCCGCCTTTTGAGAAAAAGATGTGAGACTAATGATAATAAACTCTATAGTTAAGTATGCTTAAGCTGAAATAGTATTAGGATATATAACCTTCTGCAAAATATTAAAGTCACATAATTTCTTAATATTAAAATAGACAATACTTCTATATTTCAATTATAGGATGTTACATATGAGTCAAGAACGAAGCTTTAAAAGAAAGCCTACTTTTATAGAAACAATATTTTCTTATCAAAAAAAAAATGTAAGATTTGTGAGCTTAAACATATTTAATTAATTATCTCACAAGTATTTTTCACATAGGTCTGAATTCTATTTAATTATTTCATACAGATCTTTCAATTTCTACAAATTTTGTTTTCACATCTTTTAATTTTATAACTTATTATGATGGAGTCCATTTAAGCATTTCAAACAATAATATCTAGCATTTTCATATGAAATTAATAACTAAATAATTTTATATCTCAAACATACTTTAATATAATATTTATTTTATTTTATTTCACATTATATGTAATTTTTAAAATATAAATATTTTAATTCTAACAAACAAATCATGATTTTACATTTCACTAAATTTGATTAGTTTCATTAATTTTGTTTTAGTTTTGATTCAATTCTTGGTCATTTTAATTTTTAGATTTTAGATTTTTAAGTCAAAAATCAAAATTCACAGCATACATTATGTTGAAACAGTTAAAATCGAAATCATCAAAATTGTTGAAATTAAAATTCACTTTAAAAGTGAAACTGGGATCAAAACTTTAGGCTCTATTTGGCAATTGGCTAAAAAAATAGTTTATTTTAATTATGATCAAAATCTTAAATTTATTTTAAATTTTTTTTAATAATTATTTTATATTTTATCTTACACAAATTTCAACATTAAACAATCACTTTATTTCACATCCAACATAATTTATAATATAACTGATTCACTTTATTTCACATTATGCATATTTTTCTAAAAATTTTTATAAAAATTTTTCGAACTATTTTTTTTTCCTCCAACAAAACAGAGTCATAGTTATAAAACCTTGAAGTAAACAGACATGTACATTATTCTGTAATCTCAAATATGAACTAATCCGAAGTATAATTGTTAAAAGCAATTTTTTTCTCATATTAGATGGAAATGTTAGGCTAGCAATGCTATATGGGGTTAAATGTTGATTTAGTAGAAACACACAAAAAAGATGCGTGTTGCGGAAATAAGAATGTTAGAGTGGATGAACGTATATTCTCGTAAGAATAAGATAAAAGTAATCTTTAATAATAAAATAATTTTATTTTTTATTATAATATTTAAATAATTTTTTTTCTTTTTTTATATTAAAAAGTTTAAAACATTTCAATACATATTCCAACTAGATGAAACTATTAAAATAGGACTAGCTAAGCACAATATTTTTTAACTAAACAATTAAACATTTCACAATCAGAGCATTATATATTATAATTTGAACCATTTTAAGTAATGTTATGTGTAAATATCAATGTTTTGATATTTAATAGGTAAGTAGGTAAAATTTTTTGTTTTTGTTGTTCAAGATGAAATTAGTTTATTGTGAGATAAACTTATTATATTAATAAACACGTATTTTTAGGTACCGTAATGTAAATATAAGATATTTTATGTGCAAGTCCTGTTTGGCGCAAGGATCAAAACAGAACTAAAATAGGACCAAATTAGTGCTAGTTTAAAAAATAATAATAATAATAATAATAAATAAATTTTTTATACCATTCTACACAAATTTTAATATAAAAAAAGATTATTTTACTTTATATACCCAACAATTTAAAATAAAAATATCAATTTTATTTCACATTCTATACTAAAATATTTGAATCGAGTATTTTGATCTAAAATGTGAAATAAAGTTTATATTTTTATTAAAAACTATTGAGTATGTGAAGTAAAATATTATTTTTTATATTAAAATTTGTATAAAATAATTTAAAAAATTTATTTATTATTATTATTATTATTTTTTAAATTAGTACTATTTTAGTTCTGATTTGGTTCTCGCACCAAACAGGGTATGTGCATGTGTGCGTGCGTGCATGTGTTAAAAATGAGTATAATAATAAAACTTTTAGAAGTTCTTTCTACATTTTAAAATTTTTCAATAAAGAAAATTAAGGAGCTAATTTTTTTTGAGGAATTCATGAATATGACACATAGAATTATCGTAATTACTCATTAGACATTCAAAATATAAATATTATTATAAAAATATTCTAAATACATTAACATTACTCACTCTACATTATGTTATTTATTCATCACCTACTTTCTAATTTAATTTAATTATTATCTTATTAGATGCCAATTATAATTAGATTAGTCACTAATTATAATTTGTTTACATCAACATTTTATAAATAAGTTATAAATATTAAATATTATTAAGTAATATAAAAATATCAGTAATATTAGTTTAGTAATTCGATAAATAATATTAATATGCGAAATTACTAATAGTTTTTAATTACTGAATAATATTCAGTGTCTAATACTTATTTTTAAAAAATTTATATAAAATATTATGATTAGGTTTAATAGTTGGTGATGAATGAATGTCATAATATAAAATGAGTAATATTAATATATTTATAATATTTTTAAAATAATATTTATATTTTTAATGTCTAATAAATAAGAGATAATTATTTACATGCCACACAATTTAGTTTTATTTATGTTTTACCATCCATTCTTAGTTAATTACGCTATGCGCACTTAAAATATTATAATATTTTAAATACACACATTTTAACTTATTTCTATTATAATAAGTAATCATAATTTTTTAATAACCTAACTATAGTTAGATTACAAAACATCTGAGCCGTTCATCATATTATTTTAAGAATATTTAAATATATTTTGAGTGAAAATTCTAAAATCTTAATATTTGGGTGGCGGCAAAGGAAGGACACATCCGCGATATGAATTGATTTTAGGATAAATCAGCGCTTTAGTGTGGTATTGAGGAAGAGAAAAATATGTACTATTAAGAGTAAAAGTATAATTTTAATGATTTATTAACAGAATATTTTTTTTCAAATAGATTTTGATTAAGTTTTAATTAAAATGTGTGTTTGTAAGATTTTATAATGTTTTGAGTGTGCATAGCGTAATTAACTAAGAATAGATGGATAAGGCCTAAATAAAATTAAATTGTGTGATATACAGGTAATTATTTTAATAAATAAATATGATAATTTTATATGTTATTATGTAGTTTTTTTTTTTTTTCTACAAAGCTTGCTTTGCTTGGAGTGCATGTGAGAAGTTGAGCATGAAGATGATCTGACTCCACAACAAATAGAAACATCATTTTTTTGACTTCCAAGCATTGCTGCCTTCCTCATTAGTCATTCCATGCTTATTTGAATAAGAAAAAAAATATTTTATTTTTTAAAATTAATGAAAGAGATTTATTTTAATATTAAAAAGTGTGTAAAATATGAAATACTTTAAATTCTAATATCTGTATTTGTATTGGATATAAAATAAAGTTAATTTTTATAGTTGAAATTTGTGTTGGGTAAAAAAATTATCTCAAACCAAATGAGGCTGACAATTTCTACGTACAAATGAATTCAATTCAATTTATCCTACAAAATCTCAACTTCATTATCATAATTTCAAATTACAATATCTATCAAAAATTTTCAAAGTGCCAATGAGCTTAATTAATTTTTCAAATCATTTCAATGTATTTAATTTTGAGGGAGCACTCTTTCATTAGCTTTGTTAGCAACCAAGTGATCTTATTACTGTTTGAGTTCATTGATGTATGAATTTGGTACATCTAGCTTTGCTAACATGTTAATTAATTGGCTATAATAATTGAGACGAGTCTATTAATATTAATAATGAAGGCTCCGTTCGTCTTCAAGTTAAAAATTAATCTAGTTTAATTTTAACCTGACATATCACATCACACATNATAATAATAATAATAATAATAATAATAATAATAATAATAATAATAATAATAATAATAATAAGGATAAATTGCATCTAGGTCTTTGAAGTTGAAGAAAGAATACAAAATAGCCCCAATTTTAAAAATTTTGCAAGATAAACCTCTCAGATATGATTTGTACGAATGCAGAAGTACTTACTTTAATTTGTGTGGGGCATGTAAGCCTCCCAGTTTAATTCCCGTCAGTTAATATGATTTCTATTAACATGAACTGTTAATATTAACCAAATATAATCGTTAAACCTTTTTTTATATATGAAAAATGTTCTTCTGACTCTCACAGTCTTTATAATTTTTTTCTTTTTATTTTTTTAAACCCTCTGTTGTAGCTTAAGTTTATTCTCTTAACTTAAAATTTATTTTTTTTCAAGAAAAGAAATGTCTGAAATAATCTTATTATCTTAAGTGATATAAAAAAATCTTAATAGTAAAACAGTTATTTACCTTTATTTTAATGGAGCTATAGTATTTAAGATCAAATGTGCTAGTACAAATTATATCTGAAAAATCTATCTTGAAAGAATTTTAAAATTGAAATCAGTTTGTATTTTCTCTTCAATCTCTAGAAATTAGATGCTAATAATAATAATAATAATTATTATTATTATAGGTCTCCATATTACCTTTAAGGCTTGAACTAGATATTAATCCTTCTTATTGTCTGTCAAATTTGTGGTGGGAATGAATCCAAAGTATAGTCTTCTCAGTAGCACGTGGAAAAAATATTATTTTCCTGTGAGGACTTCATTGTAAAAGAGTTAGCTTCCATTTTGAAGTAAAGACATACTTGCAAACATTTACATAAATACCTCAAAAATTCCGCAATTTATATATTAAATATCTAAAATTATGAAGTTCAAATTACAATTTAAAAATCTTTTATGTTACTCACGTCTACATTTATTACGTGCATTTGTATGCTATGAGATGCATAATATTTTAAAATATTAAGTAAAAAGAGGGTGAATATATAACCAAATATTATATATGGTGAGTTTTTTTTTTAAGATTAAGATTGCATGTAAATGACATTAAAAAATTAAGTTATTTACATAAAAAATAAAATGAAATATATATAAATAACAAATTTTGACATGTTTAACATTTTTTAAATTGCTTTAATAGAGAATAATGTTCAAAATTAATCATTTTTTTAGTTTTGAATTGCATTAAGATATAGATTTGTAAATACATAAATGTTTGGTGATGTATCTGTAACTTTACCTTTGGAGAATATATAGTATATTACGGGTGATTACTTTGCTGCATGCTCCCGCCCTTCGACGTTAATGAATATTAGGGTTTTATGATTTCTCTTCTGAATGCAGATTGCGAGAAAGAAGGAGATGATGGGGCGAAAGGGATCGTTTTTATGGGGAAGATGAGGAGTTTTTTTCCCCGAACTTTTGAGGTACGGTTTTCATTTGTTTGTAGTTTGTTCGTCGGTTTAGATTGTGCGCTGGTGAGTTTTGGGGCTTCGTCTAGAAATGCTAAGATCAACCTAAAATGGAACGGAAGAAAGGTTTTAGGGCTTGAGAATTCGAAGCTGTGTGGTGTTATTCATCACCATTCATTGGTGGTCGTCTTCTTGTTTCTGCTAGGGTATGCTGTAATGAATTGCGAGTATCTCCTAATGAATGTCCTTAGTCATAGTTGGATGTGTTTACATGTTTATAAGGCTTTCTATCTGTTATATGTGCAAATTGTAGGTAGTAGCTAATATACATTCTATTGCATGAGATATAAGAAAGTCTAATTGAAGATATCAGCATGATGACCAATTTTTGAGGCGTAAAACGTTTTTGAGTTTTTAGTCCACTACAACTGTGCGACCAAGGCTGATAACGAGTCGAGCTTCGAGTGAGTAGGCCTCAGCTCAAACTCAAAATTTTCGAGTTTGAGCCGAGTTTGATTTGAGTCGACTAAAATAATTTCAAATTTTGAGTCTATTTTTGGGTGGAATTGAACTTAAATTTTAATCTAATTTCTGATTTGCATATTCATTTTACTTATAATGGTTATAAAATATTTTTTTTTGTTAAACTATGTATATTATGCATGTACTTTAGTATTATGTGTGTACTTTAGTATTATGTATATCCTATATAATATATTCATATATGTAAAACATCTTAAATGTAATTCTCTAAAAAATAATTTAAATATAGATTAGAAATGCCTAAATGCGTATCGTTTTGTGGATATCGAGTCTATTACGAGTTCAATTGATTTTATTTTCAACGTGTTGACTTTGAGTCATAATAAAATTAAATCGAGTTTAAATTGAGTAAAATGAGCTTGAACATTTTGATGAGTCTTATGGTCCATTAATACATTCAAACTTGCTTTGCTTATTTGTTTACAAGTTTACATATCCTGCTCCCTAACAAGGTTAACTTGTTTACCGCTAACCCAAATTTTTGCCATAAAGGAAAATATTTATTCCTTTCTTTTAAAAAATTTTACAAGAAGCCTCAAAAGCAGTCACCCAAACGGCAAGTGATATGGTTTTCCTATAACCTATGAAGATAATTACATTAGGGGAGACGTTTGGATCCGTGCACTCTAGATGATGATAGTATTATCTAAATGTTAATCATAACTTGATGTGCATGTTATTTATAGATTATTATTTATTTAGTTCAATATCATTCTATTAAATGGAGATAATACTATTACTTTATTTTTGTTGTCCTCTTTCTCCTCTTTCTTAGAAGATCGCCTCATCTTTCGCTAATACCATAGAATAACATCTAGATTTTATTTTAGAGTGGTAATTTTGTAATTTTTTTTACTAATGATGTGCATAACATTACAATAACATTGAACGAAATGCCCCAAAAACAAATCTTTTTCAATTTCAACAAAAAGACATACTGTGCATTGATTTTGACAATTTTGATCAATAAATTTGATGCATCTGTACTTTCATCAATGAAGCACTCTTCTGCCAATCGTGCTAAACTAGCAGTTGTGGTTTCAACTTTTGTTTTTATTGTGCCTAGAAAGTCACCTTAACTCTCATTATTTATTTTATTTATCAGAACTCTGCAAGCAAGTAATGAGAACTATGAAGGAAGAGTTATCCATTTCTGAGAGCAAGACTTCTCATTCATCACAAAAACTAGGGCCACCTCCTTTGCCACCTTCACGAAGCACTGAGAGCGTAAGGACAAAGGCTTCAAATGGTATCTTCCTCGGCTTGAAAGTAAGATCAAGCACAGGTTCACTTGAACCAACTAATGCTCACAGGGCTCTGCAGTCACTCTCGAATAGCAAAAACAAACCAGGGCAATATGAATTTAGAGTTCTAAGTGAAGGGAAGTTGGATTACACGAAAATTTTGGGTCGAATTGGAAATGAAACATTCGAACAATTCCCATGGTCACATTGCCAGTGGGAAAAAGATTGCAAGATATATGAGGAAGAAAGAGATAGTAAAAAGAAGGAATTGCTTCACAGGGTTGAGGGAAGTGAGAACTTAGTAAAGGAGCTGCAGTTTGAGGTGTCTAGATTGAAGGCAGACTTAAAGAAACTGCTGAGCCGCAATATTGAACTTGAGTCTTACAACAAATTGTTAGCAGAAAATCTCTCAGCTTCAAAAGCAAAGATTTCAGCTCTTGAGAACCAAGAACAGGTAGATCTATAAACATTTCTCTCTTATCTTATTGTGCATGCTTGCTGCATGGCAACATATTTGAAGTACCAGAAACCAACGAATTAATCAAAGATGAAGTGACGAAGCACCATCTTAGTGGAAATGCCAGAATGAATGATTCATCCTGAAGGATTAACAAAGAAAAGGGATTGAAGAGTGCGAGATTTATCTAGAGAAAGTCAGAATTTGGAGATGATGCTGGGAATAGTTTTATTGATTAGAGATACAACTAATTTGTAGACTACTATATGGTTGAAATCTTAACCTTAAAAATAGAGAAAATTTAGGAAAAGTTGCACATTAACTAGAAAGAGTAGGAAAACCTAAGAATTCTTCAAATGCATCATGTGCCCTACTTCACAATATATATGAATCTAACTGATATTTCATTTTGTAGTTTGGTTTACAGATTTGTTGACATGTGATGACTGCAGATGACCTTGCATGAGCACAAAATCAAGCCTTCGGAATTTAGGGATGTGCAGAGGCTTGTGGAGGATAAATTATCCAACTTTGTGCGTAAAAAGGTGGTTCCTAAAGAAGAAGATAAGACATCCATTTCAATATCTTCGACATGGACCTCAGAGCTTAAATCAATAGAATTTCAGTCAAAGAATTCCATGATTGAACAACCAGTTGATTACTATTTAACTAAAAAAAATCTTCCTCCATCTCCTCCACCTCCACCTCCACTTCCACCTCGGCCGCCACCTCCACCACCAACTTCTCATAAAGTTCGTTGCAGCAGGAACCCAAATCAAAAGGCTGAGAGAGTTGCTGAGCTCTATAATTCCTTGGCAAAGAGGGACAAAAGCAACAGTAGAAGCACCACTATCAATGATATACATAACAGCATTGTTGATGAGATCCAAAACAGATCAACTCACTTGCTAGCGGTAAGCATTTTGGTTTTCTTCCTCTATATCTTCTTTTAACTTTATTCAGTAAAAACTATCTTGATTGGCTTGTAAAAACTTCTTCAGATTAAAACAGATGTTGAAACAAAAGGAAATTTAATCAAACTTCTTATTGGGCGAGTACAATCTGCAGCTTTTGACGACATGGAGGATGTCCTCTCTTTTGTTGATTGGCTTGATAAGGAGCTTTCTGTATTGGTAAAGTTAGAACCAGGATGACTGTCTTTATTTTTGGACATTATCTCGGGTTTAGTATGATAACATACCATAGTACTATTTTCACCTATGAGTGAATCATATAATGTTGAACTATACATTGCCATCAGATAACAAAATAAATTGATTGAATCTGAAATTTTGTTTTATGAGCATCAAAGAGAGAAGGTGTTTTACGTATATTGAAGTTTTATGTATGAGATTGATGGAAATTATCCTACAATAAGTAAGCATAATATTTAAATTTATTTTTTCTAGTTTTGTATTCCTTGTTAATTATCATGTGTTAGTTGCTCTGTTTTGTAGTTTTAGCAGCTTGCCTTTTATTGCTTTGACAAGTTTCTATAATTTTCCCTTTGCTATCATTTTGATTTTCTAAGGTTTCAATTATTTTCTTTTCATTGTAGGAGCAATTTTTTGAGTAGCTGTGGAATTTAGTATTTATTAGATTTTTTTTTGCTTGAACTATTTGGTAGACTTTAATGACTTGAATAAGAAAATCACCTTCAAATAATCTCCTCCCTCTTCTACTTGCTCTTTGCCTACTCCTTTATCTCTTTCCCTTAATGCCTACACTTTCTGTTTCTCTTCTTCTATTTCCTCTTCCCTTTTCATGCTCCCTTTTTTGTTTTTGAATGAACAATTCCTAAACATAAGAAGTATTTACATTGTGGGCAAAACTTTCCTTAGTATGTCTTAGTTACATCAGGGATTATGTGGGCATTTACAATTGAGAAAAAATGCAATGCAGTAAAACAAAAACAAAACCTTATTGTGGAGAGATGGCATTTATATGAAAGATATAACAAAGACTAAAGATTACACGGACAGAATTTGGGCTGAAAATAACATGCGGTAAACAAGAACCAACACTACATTCAACTAAGCTTTGCCTAGGCTTGTGATTGGTAGGATTGCTATGATCAACATGTGATCTGCATTTACATTTCAGAGTGTTATTAATCTAATTGTAACTATAGTTTAAGAGAACCAAAATGCCTTCGTAAGTATTAAGTATGAGAAAATGTTTTGATAGATGGGCAGTTGTCCTAATATAACTTTTTCCTATGATATAACAGTCTGACGAACGAGCTGTTCTCAAGCATTTTAACTGGCCTGAGCGAAAAGCTGATGCATTACGAGAAGCTGCTGTTGAATATCGTGATCTCAAACAACTACAGTTTGAAGCCTCTTCTTTTGTAGATGACGTTTCTGTGCCATGTGAGGCCATGCTGAAGAAAATCACATGCTTAGTGGACAAGTATTGTCATTTCTAATCCCACAGCTGAATGCCCATTCTGCCCCATTACTTCAATATCTTGATTTTTCATCTCCCTTTCTTTATTTGTAAAAGATTGGAAAAGGGCATTCAAAGACTGATTAAGCTGAGAGATGCAACCATGCTTTCTTTAAAGAACTGCAGCATTCCTACTGACTGGATGCTTGATTCAGGAATGGTTAGCAAGGTATGGTGGTGCTAATCCTAACCTATTTGAATATATCATCTTTTATATTGTCTATGTTATTTTTGGTTTACCTCTTTTCCTTCTCATTTCTCTTTGACCGAAATATTATCCACTTGCTTTAATGATGTGCCTCTAATATAATTATACAACATTGAAAAGTAGAATACTTCATGACAGATAAGGATTGCTTCGGTGAACCTGGCAAGAGTGAACATGAAGAGAATATCCATGGAGCTCAAGTCAGCTAGACTCTTAGAGAAGGAGTCAATGCATGAGGCGCTTCTCTTTCATGGCCTACGTCTTGCATATAGGACTCATCAGGCATGTTCTTTTACTCACTTGACTCTTTTAAGTATTGCGACAGGAGAGAAACTTTAGAACGGTTACCAAAATGAAAAAATTTGGTTGCTTACGCTGGTTTTATTTTCAATAGACAATTGCAACTCAGTTTGATATTCTTAGGGTTTTTTTTTTGATAATGGTATTCTAGATTATACTCAAGAAAAGCAGCAAAACAATTATCTTACAATTTGTATGGGCAAACTCTATAAATTTTCCTTGTTTAATATAATTTTATCTTATAGTGATATAAGTGGGGACTGTATACATGCCAATGATTTTTTCTCATTTTATCTGTTTGACATCAAATTTTTACAACAACAACAAAGATGAAAACCAAACTTTTATCCCACTAGTGGGGTTAGCTACATCAATCCTTTGTTACCATTGCACTTTATCAAATAATAGCTCTTCATTTAGTTCTAAGTATGCAATGTCATTCCTCATAGTTTCTTCCTGTCTTTTTTGGTCTTTCTTTCTCTCCTTTTATATGGGCAAGATCCAGTAATTTAACTCTTCTTACTGAAGCTTTAATCGGCCAATGATATATTCTTTATATTTACATACAAATTGTTTAAATCTTTGAAATTATAAATCTATTCTATATCAATTATTTTAGCATCTTAAAGGAATATTTTGTTTATATTATGTTAATGTGTATTTGACCACCTCGATGGGACTAATGAAAGGTGGAATGCATTCAACTCATAGTTGATGATGTAGAGGACAATCAACATCAAATAGTTATGGTGATCATGCTCGTATTAAGATCATGCTCGTATTAATCCATAATAATATCCTTTAAAGATGATGTCATAACTGATTGAAATAGTTTTCCGTAATGTTTTAAAGACTGGTAGTATGTATGTGAAGAATTGGCGTTAGATACAGAATATGAGAAGCTTTTATTGGCATGTGTATTATTCTTCAGGCGGTGAAGAATATTGCTTGCTTGAAATTCTCTTTTTCTCTATCTTTCTTTTATCTCTTTTTCTTTTATTTTCTTCTTTTATTTCTCCTTCCCTCTTTTCATTCCATTCTATGTCAACTACATCATATAGAGATTGATCTTGCATCAATTTGGGTAATAAATGATTAAGAAAAATAAAAAAGAAACCACATAATAGAATTTCAATCCATGTACTTGAATCATCTTTTTAAGAAAATTTACACGTCTAGCCTGAAAAAATTGCAGAATGTTCCTATTTCCCTAGTTTCCAATGCCAATACTCATAAAATTCCTTACACAAAACACCAAAACCTCAAAAAATGTCAATAAGAAGGTTCGTCATGTTTATGTGATTTTGAGAGCCTCGTGTACTATTAAAGTTTCAAAGGTAAAACGAATAATTCATGAAGATTTTTAGAGTAAATTTGTAACTCTCTTACTTTTATTTGTATCTTGTAGTTTGCTGGTGGATTTGATTCAGAAACAATGCAAGCTTTTGAAGAACTTACGAAGCAAGCTCAACTACGAAGAAGAGATGAACCGTATCGATTTTCTCCCAATCTTCAGTCTTAATTATCTTTGCAAATGTTTATATGTAACTTTTGGGAAAAACTTAGCAATAAGTTGGAATGGCTTAGAGACATATGATAAGTAGAGAAGCTTTAGGTTTTGAGTTTTATTTTTACAGGATATTTTTTTTATTGTTGTTGTATTAATGTTGTTTCTCTTATCTGTTTGTTTGTAAGGTTAAAATTAAATTTAAATAGAGATATTTTTTTATTAAAAATTGTGAATGATGTGAAATAAAGTTAGTTATTATATTGGGATATGTGAGGGATGTGATATAAAATTAGTTATTATGTTGGGATATGTGAGGGATGTGATGTAAGTTAGTTATTATTTTAGTAATATGTGTAGGATGTGAAATAAAATTAATTTTTAATATTAAATTTTATGTGTAATGTGATATGTCTGGTTAAAATAAATAATGAGTAATTACTAGGATTTTAATTACAATTAATTTTGTTATATATATATATATATCATTGTAACTTAAAATAGATTTCATTATAGTCTATATTTTTAATATTCTTAATTTTGAATATTTAAAAAAATTAGGTTTATTTTTTTGC
>JAEMOT010003971.1:138817-160262 GCA_019297695.1 Apostasia ramifera | reverse complement strand
ATCGATTTTCTCCCAATCTTCAGTCTTAATTATCTTTGCAAATGTTTATATGTAACTTTTGGGAAAAACTTAGCAATAAGTTGGAATGGCTTAGAGACATATGATAAGTAGAGAAGCTTTAGGTTTTGAGTTTTATTTTTACAGGATATTTTTTTTATTGTTGTTGTATTAATGTTGTTTCTCTTATCTGTTTGTTTGTAAGGTTAAAATTAAATTTAAATAGAGATATTTTTTTATTAAAAATTGTGAATGATGTGAAATAAAGTTAGTTATTATATTGGGATATGTGAGGGATGTGATATAAAATTAGTTATTATGTTGGGATATGTGAGGGATGTGATGTAAGTTAGTTATTATTTTAGTAATATGTGTAGGATGTGAAATAAAATTAATTTTTAATATTAAATTTTATGTGTAATGTGATATGTCTGGTTAAAATAAATAATGAGTAATTACTAGGATTTTAATTACAATTAATTTTGTTATATATATATATATATCATTGTAACTTAAAATAGATTTCATTATAGTCTATATTTTTAATATTCTTAATTTTGAATATTTAAAAAAATTAGGTTTATTTTTTTGCACATATCATTCTCAAGCTGTCTTTTTTATTCAGCTAATAATTCTCTAAAATTGATGGATAATTAGAAGTCTTTCACAAAATTTTATTTATCATTTTCATTTAGGATATTTTACTTATGAAAATAAAAGGTATGTTATCAATGAATAGTTTTAACTATAGGACCTAATTAATCAATAATAAAATAAATAAATGGGATAATTATTTATATGTTATATTATTTAATTTTATTTATATTTTACTCATTTATTCTTAATTAATTATGCTATGTATATTTAAAATATTATAAAATTATATATATATATATATATTTTTTAATTTATTTTTATTATAATGAGTAATTATAATTTTTTAATAATTTAATTATAATTAGATTATAAAAAATCTAAACTGTTCATCATATTATTTTAAGAATATTTAAATATATTTTGAGTGAAAATCTTAAAATTTTAATGTTTAGGTGGCGGCAAAGGAAAGAGACATCCGTGATGTGAATTGATGTTAGGACAAATCAACGTTTTAGTGTGGTATTGAGGAAGAGAAAAATATATACTATTAAGGGTAAAAATATAATTTTAATTATTTACTAACAGAATATTTTTTTTTCAAATAGATTTTAATTAAGTTTTAACTCAAGTGTGTGTATGTAAGATTTTGTAATATTTTGAGTGTGAATAGCGTAATTAACTAAGAATGGATGGTTAAAATATAAATAAAATTAAATGGTGTGACATGTAGGTAATTATTTCTAAATAAATTTATTAGTTATCTTAAATTATGAATTTTAACTAATTTATTCAAATTATTTTTTTGAAAAATTTGGCAATCCCCACGGTCTGGGTATGGGCACTTCATATCGACAGTCAAATGATAGCCACGCATATAACATGATGGTATTGCTAGCCTTTCCTTCATTAGCTTTTTTGCTCTAGCAAGGATGACGGTTTTCGGCTCGTGATCTGTGTTACGATTCAATTGCAAGGTATGAGACTTGAGTCCCACATTGGAAGTATGAGATTCTAATGTGGGGTTTATATGAATTTTGGGCTTTTCACTCCTATGAGCTAGCTTTTGGGGTGTGGTTCTCCCAAAGTTCATATTAATTAGTATCAGAATCATACACTACGTATCCGAGTTACAATCGAGCAGCGCCGGTGGTGATGCCGGTATTGCAGTGTTCGCCTGGGGCTAGAAAGAGCTAGCGCAAAGCCAGCTGACGTGAGCACCGGGACTGCGGAGCGTGGTGAATTGTTACGATCCAATTGTAAGATATGGGATTTAAGTCTCATATTAAAAGTATGAAATTTTAACGTGCGATTTATATAAATTTTGAGCTCTCTACTACTATATGAGTTAGTTTTTGGGGGGTGGTTATCCAAAAATTCATATCAATCTGGCGATTGATTTGGTTATGATTCATGTTGATGTAAAAAAGTTTCTGACGGAGCTTTCTAGAGGGTTGTCATGGAGATCAGGTCTCAAAGTTTGCCTATTGGCAGTACTACATCATGTTGGCGCTGTGTGGCGGTGATGGTGGACGATGATGGGGAAAGCGAGGAAGGACATTCTGGCAGAGAACTCCTCGATGGAGCTGGCGAGTTGAGATCTTGGGATGACCGGTGAGGTTAGGGCATAGACGACGACAACGAGTCAATCTTCCTTGCTTCCTTTGGATTTTTTCCCCTTTTATGAAAGATAGTAGAGTTGATTTGAAAGGTGCTTATTTTGAACAGATTGTGAGTTGAGAATGGAGGAAGTAGAAGCGGATGACGAATCTGTTAAAGGACTTCTTGATGGAGCTGTTGGCATTGAATGATACTGGATGACGGTGAGTCTTTTCTTCTTACTTCCTTGAGCGGCTGATTTTCTCATTTTGCCTATTTGATTTTCAAGGTGCTTCTTCTTAATTGATGACTAAATCTTTAGTTAAACTATAGAAGTTGGCTTTCATTTTCTTTTTTATGCTAATCTGTGTTGCATCCTAGAATTTTTCTTGCCATTTGAATGAAATTGTGATTTTGTTCTTGCTCTTGTAGTATCATTGAACTAGAATTTGACATTCAATTTGGATCATATATGTGGATATCGACAAATTAATAATGGAGGACATGAACAGACCTAACAAATAATCCAGATGAATATGTGGATATCGACAAATTAATGATGGAGGACATGAACAGATCTGACAAACAATCAAGACAAACAGTTCCTCTGGTGAACAATTCTTGCAAATAGGAATGCATCGTTTTGTCTTCCCACAAGATAAATCCACTCAAAGAGGGTAAAAATATTTCGATAAAAGATAATCAATAAAGTTATCACCTTTGACTGCATTGAAAGATGTAACTGGATAGTTATTAATCCCATATCGATAGTTACAGTTTTTACTTTTGAGGCTATAAATTTAGGTGCAATGGAACGGGTTCTTTCTAGTTGGAAATCCTTTAAGCTCTTTAACTTGATCATGCTTGCATCCCTCACTCTACTTGCAACTATGCAAACTGCTCCATCATTCTCTGATTTCCCATCTATTGGAATCGTTGTTCATCTCACCAGACTTCTTCATTAGCTACAAGTTATCAACTAAGGAGTTTGTTCTCCTTTTTCGACCAGCATCTGGATGTCAGCTCGTTGAAGAGCCGGTTTTACTCTAAAATCTTCTCTCCCTCTGTTTGTATTCTATACATCATGATCTTTATCATACAAAGGATTAAACCCTTCTATAATAACGTCATAGTTTTTCCAACCATCATGTGTTTTTCACATAAAAAATAATGGTGTTTCTTTTTTTTTTATTTTGTCATTATCACATTTTCCGCCCTATGAAAACTTTATTTCTTTACTTCAACTCCATTGACAATTGCAAATGGTTGATCATAAGAACAACCAAGGAACCCTAATTTTGACTATAAATCCACCATCTTCTACTTCAACACATTCTACAATGACTCCAAATATTGAACGATGCTTAGACCAAATGATGGCCTATGTATCTAACTCAAATGATCGAAACTATGAATGAAACCTTCATGAAATCTTTAAACCAAACCATGAAAACATTTATCCAAATATTTCCCACATTGCTTAACCAAAATCAGTCCATCCATAATCAAAATCCATGTGGACAAATCCAGATGGTCCAAACTATGAATGAAAACTTCACAAAATCTTTAAACCAAACCATGAACACATTTATCCAAATGTTTCCAATACTACTTAACTAAAATCAGTTTATCCACAATCAAGATCCGTCCACGCAAACTTTAACCACCTAGAATCAGTCTATTAATCCTCTTCCACCAGAAACCCCTCTTTGACAACCTCCAACACAACGAACACAACAAACTTATATACTAGCTCGAAAAACTGTCTCAACAAACTCACACGTAGTAAACACAATCTTAATCCACCAATCCGTCTACTGATGATGAAGAGAAGGGGGAGTAGTTAATGAGAACGGTTAGAGAAACCTGCCATACACTTTGAATGTTCGAGCATCTCTAGTTCCCTAAAGATTTAGGGCTTTTGTTTTTACTACTTATGATGGAAGATATGCTCCCGCACAATGTGCTAGATTTCATATTAGAACAGTTCGATGAACTCTTGAAAAAAATCAATTCACAACTTTGGTCAGTGTTGATCAACAAATTCATTTATTCGGTAGAACCTTAGCTTAGTCGCTTCATGAGCCCTCTCTCGAAGAGTGTAGAGATGCTATTGAGGTCAAGTGGATGAAAGGAAGTGGAAGCAACATGGAAAAATGTAGGTGACCCAGAATTTTTATATAGAAAGGCCCTCCTATGAGGGAAAAATGAGGGCGCCCTTGGACAACTTGAAAAAGTTCACCAAGTATGAGAAGAGTTCAAATGAGCTAGATTACACGGGGATTTAGAGGTATTCTCATGATAATGTCTTGTCCTGTAAGGGAAAAATTTACATGGATTTATAGTCTTTTTTCTAACTACCTTCACTAGTTTATTTCCCACTTTTGACAGTTATCCTGGTGAGATCATAGGAGTTGGTCCACATGGTAACTACATGGAGAGTGGGACATGCCAAATGAGTGGAAGAAGTCGAGAAGAGGTCATAACTTCAGGATGACTGGGTCGAAGTCACGTTTTTCGAGCAATGCTGCTTCGGCCTTGGGGATGGACATTTGAACATAAGTTGATCAGCTTGTAATCACATATATGACTGATGCTAGGGTATTCAATCGAGTTTTGATTGAAAATGCTTCAGGAATCCATCGGTCTAGTTCTTTTTGTTAATAAATTGTACCACTCCCAAGGCATCACAAGGCATTGATGATCGCTATAGTTTTTACCAGGGAGCCCATAGGCGATGACATGTGTCCCTTTCGTGGGGCCTATTAGTAGAGATGAGTGCATTTGATGATGCTGCCTGTTAATATTAAAAAAATGTTCGAAAGGGTAACAATTCTTTCGAAGTTGGTAGGCGTGTTGAAGGGTTTGAAAGGAAAGGCACTGAAGGGGAAATGGAAAAGGTGTCAAAGTCAACATAGAAGGTAGTTCATTTTCTCTTTGGCCGACTGGGCCTCTTGCACTTCCCATTCCTCATGTGTCGAAAATCCTCCCTAAGCGCGTAATGCGATCGTCCTTTCTAACAACCAAGAACGATGACGTGCATGTAAGTATCCGAGGAGAAGGGAAACTAAAGGGAGAGAGAGGGATAAAGGAAAAGACAGAGTGAAGAAGAATCAGTGGAAGAAAGAAGAGGTAAAAATGGAAAGGTCCTTTGAGCTGTAAGTGTCCGTCGACCTTATAGGGAGAAATGGATCTTTAGCAAGTACGGGTGGCGAGGAGGCTTCTGTCAATTGATAAGAGGGGATTGTAGGAACCCAACTTTTTCTACTTGCGAGGGAGTTCTTTCTTGTTTTCTAAAATTGGAAGCCAGACGACTTCTGCACTCTGTTTGGTGTTGAAACTCTATAATGGTAAGGGAGAACTTGTACCTCCTACTACAAAGGGATTCTGAAGAGTCCAAGAAATTGGTACGGACCTTGTGTTCGAGACCATCCTTTAGAGCTTCGTCTCTTAGGACATTGAGCGAGTTATGACTCACTTGTGACATGCAAAGTTGAGAAAAGGCTCTGAGATCATCCTTCTTTGGGATGCAAATAAGGTTCTAGAGGTTGAAGCAGCGAAAGCTAAAGAAGAAAATTTAGGAGTAGTTATTCAAGGCTCTTCGAGTGTTGTTGAATAACCCAAAGAGGTCCTTTTAGGGAAGTCTTTGTATTTTTGGTATTTTATGCTTATGTAATGCATTGTATCATAAAAATGTAAGCTTATGGCTATTGCTTAATTTAGGAGATTATATATGCGGTTTAGTGTTTTTTTTATTATTATTTCTAGTGTATATGCTACTTGCTAGCAGCTAGTGCCCAACTCAAGATGGATGAGTTTTCTTTCCCCCTTGGATTCTCGTCTCCTCTCTTCAAAATCGTCCTCTAATTGCCAGCCCAAGGTGAAGTAGATGAAGGGGAGCTGATGTGGAAGAAGATGAAGCCTCTTTGATTTCCTCGTATTGTTCCTTCTTCAATCTTCATTGCATGCAAACCCAAGCAAGAAGCGGCCCTCTCCTTCCCTCTCTCTCCATCAACTGCAAGACGAGGTGGAATGGAGAGTAGAAAGAATAAAATTGGAGGAAAAACCTTGCTGAAATCCCGTCCTCTTTCGCTACCACACTTCGTTTGCCAAGTGTGAAGGATCAGCCACGTCCCCTTTCAAGACACCACGACAACAAACTGAAATTATAGGGGAGATTATACATAGAAACATTTTAACATCAATTTCTTGTCGCAACCTGCGATACCTTACACCATGTCTCGTGATTCTTCATATACAGTACCTGCCACAAAAAATGGTATGAGTTTGTTAATACAAACTCAATAGGTAAAACAGTATCCAACATAATATGAATATTCAAACATGATCAGATATTATAACAAAATGATACAAATAACATCATGGGATAATTAATAATTATACACATAACAAATTTACATAATATGCTTTACATTAAAATTATCATCATAATTTTCATGTCATTTTACTCATTTTATTTTATAATATCATAATATTATTCTTTTTAGTGATGTAGATCTATCATTTTCATATTGTTTCACCTAGAAGCTTGCCAAAAATTTTCTTTAAATTGTTATCCTAGAAACCTTGACAAAAGCTGCACTTTGTATCAGTGATTTCATTTTAGGACATCACTCGGCCTACACCCTTCGCCCTTGTCGAAATAACACATAATAGGCAATTTTTCACCCTTGTCGGTTCTTAGTATACAAATATTCTTTAGTATCACATTACCTCACAGATTATCAAATCCATCTTATTCTCTTGTTCAATTAACAGAATATATGACATAATATTACAATTTTTCATATTGTCGTAACATTAAATTATATTCACAACATAATAATAAATCAATATTAATTTTAGAGAAAGAATTACCTACCGATTTATCGTTTAAATAAAGCTTGGAATTCTCTATCTAGCTTTTCTTTCTTCCTCTTCTTCTCCTTCTTTTCCTTTTTCTTCTTCTCCTCCTCCTTTTTCTCTTTCTTCTTCTTCTTCTTCTCCTTCTTCTTTTTCCTCTGTTTCCAGCCGGCGCTGCTCCTGCTTGCTCGGCTTAGCGGAAGAAAGCAGGACAGAGGGGCACGATAGAGGAAGCGAGAAATAGAGGAAAAACAATTTAAAATCCCCTTTTTTTTCATGTCTTCCTCGCAACCAAAGGGAAAGGGAAGGGCAGGCTGGGCTGGCGTTGCTGGCTGCTGAAGCTGGCAGCCCATCCCTATGTATTTTTTAATTTTTTAGGAAAAATTATAATTTAGTCTTTTAATTTTCATATCTTTATAAATAGGTTTAAAATTATTTATTCTAGGTCCAAAATTATTCTTTTTAGGCTCAAATCAGCTTTAATTTTTAAATCTCCAATCAAATTCTGGATGTCACACCTACACCATCACATGATTCTAATGGTCTATGTTATGATTATACTATTCAATCTTCTGATGAGCACGATTGCGTTGATTCTACTTCTTTTTTTATTGCAGCACAAAAAATATTCTTCAGTTGAATATGAAGGTGATAGTTATGGGGTCATTGTTGTCTATAATTCAAAAATATGTGTAACTAAATTTTATCAAGTTATAACTGAAAAGAATAATGATGATGTTGAATATCATGTAGAATACATGAGTATGTTTGAAGATGATGTCATAGATGCATGGATTTTAAAGGAACAAAATTCAGAAGCATCTATTGATAAATCCAAGAAAAGTGAACAGAATAACGCATCAAATGTCACTATTACGAATAACAGTGAGAAAGTATATGCTGATTCACTTATGCATCTTGAGGATGATAGATTGTCTATTATTGAAGGCCGGCATGATTTTGTTTAAGTGAAAAATCTTTTTTTATATTATCATATTTCAATTGATTTGATATTGACTGTAGTAAAGAAAATTTCTAAGTTCAATTCATAGTTACAATTGGGCAAAATGGTATTTGATATTGCCTTGAAAAGTTAGGAGGAAAAATTCTCACCTTTCTATTCCTACTACTCACCAGAGTCAAGTTCTTTCAAGTCAGGGAGAAATAATGCAGATAAAATTTATAATTTGAATATTTAATTATTTAAGTACATAATAATAGTATTTAAATAATTAATTATTTAAATATATTTATTTATTAGATAAATCCTCATTTGTATAGATAAATATCTAAATAGTTATAATAGACCTAGTTTTAAGGAAGTAGTTTAGTTTATATTAAAAAATAATAATTAAAATATTTTTTTAAGAAGAAAAGGTATATTAGAATGGGTGGACAATTTTTCCTTGATTTTAGATTTTTTTAAAATATTTTGAGTATTCTAAAAAAATTTCTAATTTTTTTAAATTTTTATAAATAACATTCATGTAAACCTTAATAATGATGATTGGTGAATGAAAAGTTTTTTTGTTTGCGTTCAGGTGTAGATCTCTTTGGTGGTTGCAGCTTTCGGCAATTGTTGTGACAATTATAGTTTGATTCATTGTGACGAATCGTTTTGATTGTTGCAACGATCTTCTCTTTGATATGATTATTCTTATCTGGTTTGATTGTTTGTAGTTGGTTATCTTATTATTTATATTTTATTCTATCATATTTGGATTTCTTGGAATTTTGATCATATAAAAATGTTTGAATCAAAAAATCGTGATTGGGAAGGTTATAATAGCAAAAGCCATTGAAATTTCTATTTTATATATCGAAAGAATACATTTTGTTATTATATTAATGGACCAGGGGAAAAGGATGACGGTAAGAAGAAAAATCAATTAGTTATTCAAGAAAGTTTCATTTGATGTGAAGCCATTCCAATTGGAAAAAAAAAATCGAATATTTTTTTGGTTAAACTAACCTCCTACGTCCCTTGGGACCAACAAGAAGTAGTACAGGAATATTCACTTGTTGTCCATTGACTACACCTTTCGGCCTTAAGCCTTGACTCACCCTTCGTGGATGAACCTTGCAAAGGAACTCTTAGGTTTTCGAGGTATTGGATTCTCACCAATGTTTGTATTATTCAAGCCAACAGTCTCGCTTTTGACTCGTCCACACCTGCTTGCGCGGGTGCTTCCCTTTAAGGCAGAATGCTCCCCTACCGATACATTTTAACATCCCAGAGCTTCGACAGTTCGCTTAGTCCCGTTCATCTTCAGCGCAAGAGCGCTTGATCAGTGAGCTATTACACACTCTTTCAAGGATGGTTGCTTCTAGGCAAACCACCTCCTTTTTTGCTAAGACCCGCATAGAAATATGCCGATTGCAAACCTCCTCCTTTTTTGCTAAGACCCGCATAGAAATATGCCAATGATGTGGGTAAAGCTAAAGCAACAGTAGTATTTGTATGATTCGTTGTTGCAGCTAACTCCTCATGAGATAACTTTATATTTTCCAAGGTAAAAGAGCACCTGACTAGTTAGAAACAAAAATAAATAGGAACATCCTTCCAATAAAAGGAATCCAAGGACCATACTCTTCTTCAATCTGGGTTTTTATGGGCCCATTTAACTCAGTGGTACAGTAACACCATGGTAAAGCGTAAATCATCAGTTCAGATCCGATAAAGGGTTTTTTCCACTAAACTAAAGTTGGAGTCTTCTTTTTTCAGCAGAAAATAAAGATTATTTGCCATTATGATTAGAATGAGTTTTTATTATTCTAAGTTATAGTTAGAAAGTTGAACAATTTCTAATGCTTAAGCTTGAGAAGCTTCTGCTCCAGTGGGTCCGTAAAACTCACTAGAATAAACGGTATTATTAAATCAGACAAAACAACAAGCGATGAAACCAATCATCCCCTGTTAGAGCTTGTTTATAACCCTTGTGTTTGTGAACTCAGATATATATGAGCTCCTTCGTGAATATATTAGTGAGTTCATTCTCGAACCATCTAAACCAAATTCCGACATGTCTTTATGTGCAAAATAGGCTTGAAACAAGCTTGAGCTCGAGCTTGGTTTTGGTAAATAACATGAGTTTGAATAGACAGTTATTCAGCTTAGCTCGGTTTATTTTACAATCCTATGAAAGAGAAATCGAGAGAACCAACATAAGTCAAAAGCGAAAGGGAACACCATCTTTTATGTACAACTCAAAAGCTAGGAGGAAACCATGTCATCAGATATAACAATTTAAATCCACTAAGACTAATAGACTACAAGGTTAAGGGGGTTCACATTGGAAACTAAAAAAAATGAATACATGTGCTACAACTTTGCAGGAGTTTTGTTATGTTGCCACTGCTGCAACTCATTGAAGAGACAGTGAAGTGTCAAAAAGAAGAGTTAGCTTTGGTTTTACGTGTAAATCAAAATCAGGATCAAAATTGTATTAGTTAAAAATAATAATAAATAAATAAATAAATTTTTTTAATTATTCTATATAAATTTCAATATAAAAAAATATTATTTTATTTCACATATTTAATAATTTTCAATAAAAATATTAGTTTTATTTCACATCCTAAATCAAAATATTATAATCGAGTATTTGGTTTAGGATGTGAAATAAAATTGATATTTTTATTAAAAATTATTAGGTATGTGAAATAAAATTTTATATTAAAATTTGTGTAGAATGATTAAAAAAATTTATATATAATTATTATTATTATTTATATTAATATCATTTTGATGCTTGCATCAAACAGAGCCTTAGAGAATGTTGGTTGTTAAAGAGAATCCTTTGTCAGTCATTTAACAGTGTATTAATAGTTGTAATGTTTTGGTCGAGATCATGATTGCAGATGGCATGGGTCCGTCGCAATCAAGATTTATTTACCTCATTGGCACAACTTCTCGGAAGATTCAATCAGATTTAACGACATTGTGCTTGTACTAAATTTATCGATACTAGCATAATGCTTTTTGCAGATAGAGATATGCTGGATCTGTCTAGGGTTTCGTAGGTATGAAGCACAACCACTCACTGGCTTGTTTTTGACTCATAATGCTACATGTATCCAACTGTCTTGTCTAACAATATGCATTGAAAATGCGTATGTATAAATCTAGGGGTGAGAGTTTGGCTCGAAGATTGATAGTCGCTTGATGTTCGGATTGACGGCTCGAATTATTGAGCCGAGTCACGAGCCAAGGTCGGATCGGATCGAAATGTATATGTTAATTATGGTTAGGATATCTGTTAGGTAATCTAGTAGGCATAATTAATCTAATTTAAGATTCTAACAAAGTCATTTTTTTAAGAAAGATTTTCACTTCACAAAGAATTTGAGTTGGCTCGATCAAGGCTCGAACTCGAATCGAATTGATACGAACTGAGTTTGAGCCGTGCCTGGCTCGGCTCAAACTCGGGTCGTTCTCACACCTATACAAATCTCAATTTGATCTCGGGTTAAATTTAGGTTGACCCAAACTTCATTGGTCTGGCACAGTTAACTTGATCTTATAAACTTCGGTATTGGTTTGATTGACCTATCATCAGTTTATACCATTATTTGACTCTATGCCTGCAAAATTAAAATTTAATATGAACTTTTTCAAGTTCAGTCCTTTTTTTTTTGATAGATATTTTGGCTCAATCTTGATATGAACATGAATAGTAAACTTGATCTGAAATACTTTTGTACAGATATGATTGGCCTTTCAGTTTACATGATCTGTGATTTAAATCGTCCCCTAAAAAGTAAAATTCAATACAAACGAATTCAACTTATCTCAGTCTTGATTCTTGATATGAAAATGAGTAAGTTGGATTAATCAAATAATTGTTCTCATGAAATCAGTAAGAAGTATTTAGTTTAATATTATTTAAAAATAATAATTATTTAATTTAATAATTTTTATAAAATTATAAAATTATTAGTCAAAAAATAATATCTAAATATCATAATATTTATATTATATGATATAACATCAGGATAATAACGAACTAAATACCCCTAAATTTAATGTCAAGTCTTTACATACCAATTTGTTGGTTGCATCATTAAATACAGACCATTGAAACTTTTTGATTGAATCTCAAACACTAAACTTCAGTCACTTTTGAGTCCAAGTTACAATTTTTGATGTGTATATCATATGCACAATACACAACACATTCATAAACAATATAAATACATAAATCTTTGTATATGTATTCATGAATCAAGTTCATTTTAAAAAAATCAAAACATTTATGGAACTAGCCATTTATTTCACAAATGAACATGCCAATAGTTTTCCAATAGTTAGAAATTACAGATGACAGCAATCTAATGCAATCAATCACCAAGTCAAAGGGTTTCAATTTGAGAACAAACTGCAGTTTGCCTCTCTCTTCTTTCCGGCCACTGGAAGTAGATTACTCAGATTACAAACCTGAGAACAGATTCTTCTAGCTCTAAACTACTGCATTATAGGGCCAATGAAGAAATGTTAGAAATATTCAGCCAATAAAGTTCCTGATAAAAAAGGAAACTATGGGTAGATGATGCATACAAACTATAGCAAGTAAATAGATTTACATAGAAGAAAGTGTCCACTCAGACAAGCATGGAGAAGACTTAAATAAGTGCATTTGCATAATGTGAGATAGATGATATTATCAACAATGGTTAGAACAGTTAAGCTAACTCTCATACCAGCTCTCGACTTGTCATTCATCATTCATAGACTCGAGCAACTTTGGATACCACAAGCTCTTTTTACCATTAATCACTCTATTATGCTCACATAATTTACCAAATACAGATGCACAATCCAGTAATGCTAAACCAAGTACAGATGAAAAATTCCTTGTCAAAAAACATGGTAATTTCTTTTTAATATTTGTATATTTTGTTTCTCCTTCTGTAATCTTAATAATTTGTAGATGCTCTACTGTCAAAAAAAAAAATTTGTAGATGCTCATTATGTTTGGAGAAGTTTCTATAATCGCTTCGTTTGATATCTTTGGATTTTTTGCCTTCTTTTTGTAAAACGTTGGTTTATTCCTTTCTCATTCACGGACAACTCTATAATAGTATTTGATAGTTTTTCATCTTTCTCCTACAACTTCCTCTTCTTTTGATTTTTGTTCATTTTATAATTTGTCTCCTTCCTCTTTCTTATATTTCTAATTCCCTTGCCCTTTTGCGTTCTACATTAGTCTCACTTGCGATGCTATATATTTGTTTCATGGAAGCACATTTATTTAATAAAACCTACACTGGATTCATGTCAAGAGTACACTAGTAGGAAGTAGCAGCAGTCCTTACTGAAGAGAATAGCAGGATATTCTTGGCATGCATTGGTGCTTGTTATAGGAAACTGTCATATACACAAAGGGAAATTTTTGCAGGACAATAGAAACAATTAGAATCTGCAGAGGTTATCAAACAGAAGCTGTCTCAACAGTACCAATTAGGTTATTATCCAGGAAACAATTAGATTCTAACTCAATTTTTTTTGTTCTTATAACAAAAAATGACAATGTGCCAACTTTGTTAACCAACTTTCAATCAGAGAACCATCTTAGTGAAAGGAGGTCTTTTGGTTGGGTGGGTGAGACTGGCAAGAAATCTAGGGGGGTTGGTTCTAAGTCACTTGTGGTGCTGGTGGCTGACCAATTTCGCTCTGTTCTTCTACATAATCAACCCTTACTAACCCAAATAGAATGGATCAAATTCATAAGGCAAGCGCACAGTCAAAATACTAAACAAAAACATTAGAGTTGCATGAAAGTTTTTTTTTTTTTTTGATATAGCATGAAAGATGACTATAAGATGAAGTAACAAAGCCTTTACCTCTTCATGAAGAAAGCATCCTACAGGTAAAACCATCCTTAACAAGTTTGTTAATGGCATCCCTGAGTCTGTGATAGTCCTCCTCAACATTATAGACCTGGTGAGATATCCTAGCATACCCCGTCACCAAACTGCCAGAATTTTCTCCCTCCCACTCCATCTCCTTTGGCGGATTATAGTATATAGGAACTTCAACTCCGAATTTATCCCGCAAGTGGCTTCGAATATTCAAAGCGTCCTCATTGCTCAAAATCCCCAAGCTTCCCGGCAACCCGACCATGATCATGCTCGAGGACATCTCTGGCGGCGACCCAAGGCAAGTTTTCCATTCTTCTGCCAACATCTTTCCCATTTCCACAACCTTCTCATGATTTTGTTTCCGAATTCTGGCAATCCCACCGTCGAACCGATCTAAGAATTCAATTACAGATGGAATAACTAGCTGAGCACTGTAATCCCTTGTGCCAATCCAGCCGCTCTCCACAGGAAGGCCTCTTCCATACCTATCGGAAACAACTGGATGATGTAGATCAGTTGAAGCTAAGCACTTTCTCGAATACAAGAAGGCAACAGCAGGCGGGCAGAAGAACCATTTGTGCAGATTGCTCGTGTAGAAATCAGCACCGATATCCTTAACGTCAACCTCAACGTTCCCTATGGCATGGGCAGCGTCGATGAACACCTGGTCAACTCCTTCTTCTCGGCAAATCCTGGTGAGCTCCTTGACGGGGATGACGACGCTGGGCATGGAGGTTATGTGATCGATGACGGCCAGCCGAACTCTGCGGCCATTGGCCTTTCCGGCAGCAAGGGCTTTGCGGAATTCGTGAACAATCTCTTCATCGGAAGTGACGGGGAAGGGGAGAGGAACCTCGATGACATGGCCGCCAGCGCGGGTGACGTAGGCGTGGATGGATTTCTTGACGGAGCCGTAGGCGTAGTGGAGCATGACCACGGCGTCGCCCTTCGAGAATGAGCCCTCGAAGAACGCCCGGGAGATTTGCTGGAGGACGATGGCCACGGCGGTGGTGGCGTTGTCGACGAGGGAGATCTCGTCGACGTCATCGGCGTTGATGAGTTCCTTGACGAGAAGGCGGGAGCGGAGGAGGGCGGGCTGGAGGAGGTTGAAGTAGAAGTGATCGGGCTGGCGGAGGAAGAGGAGCTGCCACTGCGATTGGGCGTCGGAGACGGATGAGGGGCAGCTGCCGAAGCTGCCGTTGTTGATGCGGGCGACAGCGGGGTCGTGGTGGGCGAACTCCAATCGGATCTCGGCGCCGGTGATGGGGAAAGGAGAGGGTTTCGCTTTCTTGGCGCAGGGGGAGTCGGCGTCGGCGTCGGCGTCGCTTTCGGCATCGGGGTTGCAGCCGTTCTCAGCATGGTCGTCGGAGTGGGGATCCATCGCCGGAGCAGCGGAAAGGGTAGAGAAGGGAGATTAGGGTTAGGGTCAGGAGTGTGGTGCTCGGGATTTGTTGGGACTCCACTGAGATGGATTCGAGTTTCCGAAAAGTCGGATTTTGGGACGCAGGCCGGCAACAAGAAGGAGGGAGGGGATGGCAAACACGTGGCAGTCAAGTGGAGGCCAGGCCCGGCCCGGCCCGGCCCGGGTAGTGGGCGGGTCGGCCTTTTTCTTACAATAAGATACACACACTTATTTTATCAAAAGATTCTCATGTATTTATAGATCGAGCCAAAGATAGAGACGAATAAACTTCAAGAAAAAGTAATTGGAGTCGATTATAGAAAGGAAGAAGAAGGGTTCTTTATAGTGTATTAAAAGAGAAGATTTGGTTAAGGGAGAAGTTGGCAATCTCGTCTGGCATTTGGAGCCTCTTTCTTTTGTCCTTCGGTTGGGAGATTGTCCAAATTAGAGGTTGAAAAGGCAAAAACATTTTTCAAAAGGCCAAGGGTGGCTTTATTTATAGAAGTCGATATCGCATTGAACTCTGTAATCGACTTTCAGTCAACCAACGTTCCACACGACGGTCAATGAGTGGCAGTGCGACAACCATAGCGGCAGCGGCGTCATCATCTAGCAACATTGACGCGGCGAAGTAGTTGCGTCGGCACCACTAAAATCTCTTTTTGGGCTTTCTCTGTGGTACGATGTCGACGAGGAGAGGTGGCGGCGATGACTACCTGCGACAACGATGCGACGGGGGGTGGGGGGGAGTAGTTAGCAGTCCTAAACCTCTTGCGGGTTTTGCTTTATGTGTGACGATGGCAAGAGCACGGTAACAGCGATGATCGCCTACACGATGACAGTGACAATGACAGGAGGTATGCAATTGGGGAGAAAACACCCTTCCGGTCCTTCTTGTTTGTGCTTTTATGCATTCTCCCTTTTGCAAAAAACTAGATAGGCTTATAATAAAGGACAAATTGCAAACAAGTCTCTGCATTTCTCACCTTCTAAATTTTTAATTTGTATCTTCTTTTTTATTACAAAAAGTAGCTTCACTAAATTATTCAAGTAGTAGGAAGAATCTCATTACATCAAGTAGGTGAAGTCCTCGATGCCCTTGCATCACCAAGTTAATGGAAGTTAGGAGATTACTTAGGGGCTCAAACTCTTCAAGCGAAGTAGTTGTGAACTTGTGATCTAAAGTGAAGGGGATGGGCTTTTTGGGTATCTACTACACGTCTTTTGCTTGAGATTGAGGTGCTGATCTCCTTGCACTTGAGGTTGTTGATGGAGAACATTGAGGACCACTTGCCCAAGGTTATAAATGGGATTGGACCAAATCTCATATCTCGATTGAACTCGGCCTAGTTGAGTAGTCGATTTGATTTTGAGTGGTTTCTTTTAGTCCTACTTTATACTATGTGAGCGAATACTATCTATCTATCTATCTATCTATGAATAATTAGTAAGAAGAATTAATTGATTGATGTGAGAATTGCAGTAAAGGCCAAGAAAAAGCAAGAATTTTTATGTGAGAATTCAATGAGAAAAAACCATGATGCATATGGTGTAGGTGGCTTGAAGGATATACTATGTATGATAGTTTTCAATGAGATTGCATGGAGAATATATATATAGATGATGGATGCAAAAATGAAAGATGTTTACTTCTTAATATAAAGAAAATAAACATTATATGTGTTAAGTGAAATTATAGAGCCATAAAGAAAATTCTCCTTTTGGTTTTTTTTTTGGCCCTCAAATATGTTCAAAATAATAAATTACAATAAATAAGTTATGGAAGAGGAAGAAGTGGGAGGTGATACTCATAAAATAGAAGTGTTTTGTGTAGTCTTTAGTCCCTTATCATTCTTAACGTTTGTTGGTCAAAGTCTTACTTATTTTCATGCACTTTTAAAAGTCAAAATTATAGAGAAAGAATGAGAGAAACAACACAAATTAGAAGTAGATGTATGAGAAAGATGGAGAAGTAATAAGATAAAAAAATAATAAGAAATAGAACAATATAAAGAGACAAAGAAATGGAAAGAAAATGATGAGAGAAAGTATGGGCAAATTAGAAGAAGGTTGATCTTTTATTTGATCATATTAAGGGTGAACCTCAGACATGACAAGAAACTATAAGGAGTGATATTAGTTACTTAAACTTAGATAAGAATTTGATAACTGATAGAGTGCAATGGAACAAAGGATTCATGTAGCTGACCTCACCTAGTGGGATTAAGATTTGATTGTTGTTGTTGTTGTTGTATTAAGGGTGAACCTTGATATATAGATTTGTGGTGTTTCTCTGAGCTTTTTACTATTTTTATTTCAGCAACTAATTATTTATCAATAGGTCAATATCAGTAGGTCATTTTTTAGGAAATAGATGATAGAAAGAACTCAACAAAAGTGCTAGCGTTATATTATTTATTTTGGCAAGCTAAATCATTAGCATAAAATAGTTACAAGATAGTAAACAAGAAAAAAAGAATAAAGGAGTTTGAAGAAAAAGGATAGAAACCGGGATGGGGAGAGGAAAGTGGAGGAGGATGAAGAGAAGAAAATGAAAGAAGAGGGTAAACAGAAGAAGATTAACGTGAAGGAGAAGGAGAACGCGGATAAAGAGAAAAACGTGAAGGGGATGGGCGATGAGCAGAAGAACATCGAGGAGAATGAGATCTAGAAGGAGGAAAACATGAACTAGAATGGGGATTAGAGGGTAAGAAGCAATAGGAACAAGAAGAGGGAGGTGAAAGGGCAGAAGGAAGAAGAAGGCTGCACTCCTTATCAAGGTTGTGATTCTCTTTGGATGCTATAATGCAATAAGGACAAGCAAGAATGCAGTAAACACTGAAAAGTTATTTTTTTCATGATATGATGTACATAATATTCTTTTTTAATAATGTAAATGACTGACCATATTTAAATAAATCAAATGAAAGAAGATGGCTTAAAACTATGACATTGAAAATTCAGCTTTATATCCAAAAAAAAAACAGAAGAAAATTTAGCTTGATTCATACAATTGGCAAAGTTCGAAGTTATTTCACTTCTAATTCGTAGTAAAATGTAATGTTTTAACCATTTATAAGAAGGTTATGAAATGGGTGATCTTTATTCGGTGGATTCGACTGAATTTATTTAACGTCTTATATATAATGTAAATTGAATTTGAAATAGATTTGATCGTAGGCATCTGAGCAAAGTAATTTTCAAATGTAAGGCTGAATAAAGAAGTTCGAATCAAACTCACAACAATATTAAGTTGTATGGTAGAATCTTTTTTTCACACTGATTTGAGTTTGATTTAGCTTATATAGAACTTATGTTTTGATTTCCATTTTACTCAAATTATTGTGCTCAATGAGATTTATTTTTTATTTTTTAATATTAAAATTTTATAAAATATTTAAAATATCTTTCTTTCTTTGTTTTCTCTCTCCCCCCTCTTTCTCNCTTTCTCTCTCTCTTTCTCTCACCACTAGTGGTCACAAAATCTCACGCGAGAGCTATGAGAGGGTTGCCAACGCATCGCTCGTGACTGTGCATTTGTAATGTGACCCTAGTGCGAGGTTGCACAATTGCCAACGCCATCAGATGCAACTGTGAGTCAGCTCCAGACCTTCAGAGCTTGAGAAAGAGAGGGAGATACAAAGATGGAGGGAAAGAGAATGAGTGATAGAGAGACAAATAGAGAGAGATGTGGGTGGATAAGTTGGTAGTCTACTTTTTCGGCCTACTACTTTTGAGAGATAGAGAAAGGAGAGAGAGAGAGAGAGAGAGAGAGAGAGAGAGAGAGAGAGAGAGAGAGGGGGAGGGAGGAGAGAAAAGTATATTTGGAGTATTTTATAAAGTATTAATATGAAAAATTAAAAAAAAAGGATTTCATATATATGATGTCATGTCCTAAATTACAACTGAGAACCTAATATTATTTTCTGCGGAAACACCATAACAAATCGGAATTTATGTTACAGCCCTTTTCTGCCGTCTTTGCAAAGGCCAGCTTTATATCGGTCGGGAGGGAGAGGGAGAGGGAGAGGAGAGGGAGAGAGAGAGAGAGAGAGAGAGAGAGAGAGAGAGAGAGAGAGAGGGCGGCTCCTGATGATGGACGGAAGACAGGGCGTGATGGTTGCGCAGCCGGTGGCGGCGAACCCCATAGCTCAGCTTCATGCGCGATTCAAGGACCTAGAGGCCGGATTCAGGTCGTGGCTGGCGAAGCAGCCGCTGCCAGTGGAGGCCAGCGTCGTCACCGCCACCGGCGCCGCGCAGGGTGCCGCCATCGGCGGCCTCATGGGCACCCTCACTTCCGATATGGCTTCCACTTTCCCTTCCCCTCCGCCCCAAGCCGCGGGCCTTAGTCCCCAGGCCATGGCTTCTCTGAAGCAAGCCCAGGTGTCCTTTTTCTGCCCCTTCAGAAAGAAAATACTCTTTTACTCATTCTATTATTAGTTTGTGTTAGTATTTTGATTTAGGGTTTACGGATTAGAGTTTATTTCAAGGTCCTATTCGAGGAGTGGGGCAGTATTGTTTTTATCCACTGAGCATTGGAATGCATTCCTAAGAGTAAATGCATATATATTGAAGTCGTGTGCACATTGATGTTGATCTGGTTTTCTTGCTAGAAGGCTAAGGATATAGCAAAGCGGATGAAAGCAAATCCACTGTCAGGTGGATCTTCATGTATGGAGGACCTTAGTTGGATGATGGGGCAGGGACCTTTTTTCCTCATCTTTTGGTTGGGTGTCAGCAAGCTTGTTTAAAATTGTCATGAAAACGAACATATTTAAAGTTGTTGTTCAGCTTTCTGAATGTAATTATCCTCCACTAACTTTTAGTGGAATGAAAAATAAACTCTGATAATGTACCTTTCTTGGTAGTTACATGACACGACCTAATGTAAATTATAAACCTGGTTTCGCATAATTTCAAGAAAAGAAAAGCATCATGTGATTCTCCATTTCCTTTGAAAGAGGATGTATGTTGGTATGTGCAAGTCAATTTATATTTATAATTGCTTGTTTTACTGTTATGAATTTGGTTGTGAATCTTTTGCATTGAACTTGGTATTTCTTGCATGGCCTTTACCAGCATTAGGCAAATGAAGTTTTCCCCTAAATTTCATGTTTATGTCGATGAATTTTGATATAAAGGATAGCTCGTTAAGATAAAATAGTTATGACATGGAGGAATGTCACCACCCTTTAGGAATATAACTTTTGGATTTCAAAGGGAATCATTTTTGCGTGATTAACTGCATAAATTTATGCAGATTCATTGTTATTAGTGAAGTCTGTGAGCATTAATAATGCAACTCATATCTTGATGGCTATCTTTGACACATTTATATGACAAGTTAGTGCTTAATTGAGCTGAATGTTGACTTGCGTTGTATTCATTTAACTACTACTTTGATCTGTCCATCATCAACCGGTAGAAGCTCCTCTACGTCGTGAGAGTATTCAATTCATGATGGTACAAAAAGGGAGGGGAAGTCCAATAATGACTGGGGATTTGGTTTGTAATTGTGCTTACATAAAGAAACTAGTGGCTGACCCCAATTAGTTTGGGATTAAGGCTTTGTTGTTATTGTTGTTGTGTTTTGATAACTATTGATTTTCCTGGTTCATGTCATCCTTGTAAGAGCTTTTAGTTTATGCGAATGGCAGGCATTTGCAGGTGGTCCTTTGGTACAAGCTCGCAATTTTGCAGTCATGACTGGAGTAAATGCAGGTATATCTTGTGTCATGAAAAAGATAAGAGGGGTGGAGGATGTCCAAAGTAGGTAAGTTCAAACTTGATTAGGTATTAGCTTCTAGTTTCTTAATGTTCTCTGCCTTCCATTGTATGATTGATCTTAGATTTTAGCTGGATTATTTTAGCACATTAGTTAATTAAATCATTATAGGACAACTGTTATCTTTTATAAACGAGATTTACTTCATTTTTTTGGGATAATTACACCTAGGTCCCTGAGTTTAACTCTTAATAACACAGAGATCCACATTTTTAAAATTATAACATGGGGGTCCTTGAGTTTTAATAAATTATCAAATGGGTCTTTTTTTAATTTTTTATTATTAAATTTTTTTAAAATTACCATTATACTATTGGGCCTCTCTCTCTCCCCTCTGCCTCTCT
>JAEMOT010003971.1:110356-136542 GCA_019297695.1 Apostasia ramifera | reverse complement strand
TTTTTAAATTAGTACCATTTTAGTCCTATTTTGGTCCTGTTTTGGTCCTCGCGCCAAACAGGGTCTTAGGGTCTAGGGAGTGAGTATTACATTTTTGAATAATTTAGCTAGTTCAGAGCAAGTTAGTAATAATAAAGAGACAAGAAGAAGCAAATAACAAGTGAAATGAAAAAATAACATTCATACATGCATGAACACAAGATGTAATATGGTTTAGTGCATGGCATCTACATCGATCCTGACCTAAACCAATCCACTAATGACCATTCTTTTAAGCCAAATGAAGTAGCCCGATGCTATCTCTCCTAAATCACACTAATAAAACGCTTTTCATATACAAGTGAAGGCACCAATATCACCTTCTCTTGATCATACACTAATACCTTTTTTTTTACTTGAGGAATACATTCACATGCTTAGATCACATAGTAGAGTCTTTCTCTTCACTCGAGAGATACTATCACACATTAAAGACCCTCCTTTTTTCTTGAGGGAAATAAATAATTACCCAATTAGAGGGTTTTTTTTTCACTTAAGCTTCATTTGGTTTGGGCATAAAAAATCCCTAAACTTCTTTAAAAATATTTTTATTAATATTTTATATTTAATTTACATCATATACAAATTTAAAGATTAAAAATTAACTTTATCTCACATCTTTCATAAATCCCTACTTTAAAACTTAATTTTATTTCACATCTTACACATACTTCAATAAAAAAAATTAATTTCATTTCACATCTATTACAATTCTCAGTAATAAAATAATTTTATTTTATATCATAACATTAAAATAATTTTCTCTCTCTCTCTATCTCAAAAAATAAAATAAAATCTCTATAAAAAATATTTCAACTAAACTAAACCTTAATGTGAAGGATCAAATCACCTCCTCTAATCACCCAATTTGAGATGCTTCTCAATAATGTGGGAAAAATAAAAATAAAAATAGAATATATAATGAGAGAGAAATACAACTCTCTCTCCTATGATTGAATCGTTGAAACCATGAGAGAGAAATGAATTACCTTTTGAACACTTGGGTACTTGGGCACTTTAATCATAAGTTTATCATTCAAGCTCTGAATTAGATTATCATCATTGAGGTTTAAAAATAATTGCATGAAGATCAAGAAGAAGCCTCAAAACCCTAAACTTCTTTAAATAGATGTGGCTTCAGCGTCTAGAAAAGATCAACCTTTTCCAGGGTTTCACCAGGAAGACAGCTTCTTGTCGCTTGTAGCTTAGATTTGTAGCCTCCTACTTGGATTCACTCACCTCGGAAGATCACTTCTCACTTTAACTTTGTGGATTATCTTTTATATTAGCAAGTTTCTCTTTGCAATCATCAATAGTATTTATAAAAGAGAGGAGGAAATCATGAAGGAGGAAACCTCCTTGGGGAGTGCTGGAGAAGTTGTTGGTTGTGCGCAAAGAGGTCGACGAGTGGGCGCCAATCATAGCCAACTGGAGACTTCGACGTAAAGCGCAAAGGCTAAGGATCTAGTGGGGATTCAGATATTCAGCCGAACTAGTGAAATACCATTGGCAAGCACCATATATAGAAATTTGGTTTGGCCGATCCAATTAATGAATCGACAATCAGCTTTGGATGTATTTAATGGCCCATTGCAATCCAAAGATCCAACTTTGGCTTCTTTACATATAAGTCCAAACTATATGTGATTTGAATCCAATTTGATTCTATTTGAACCCAAAGCAATCCAACTAGAATTAAATCCTATTTACACGATACCAAGTGGGTATTTCCACCAAGTTAATAAAATCAAAATGGCTTAATACCATAAATTCCAACTCAATATTGGACTTAATGGAAATGCAGAAATAAAGATAACTACATACGTAAGCTAAATGTGATATAATCAAGGTCCGGCACTATATTATATTGATGACAATGTCGAAGTTGATCTGGCCCTATACCAACAATTCTCTTCATTGATATACCCTTGAGCACAATTGCTAAATTCAACATTCGACATATGCCTTTCGAAAGTAGTTGAGGTGTGATCGAAGAATTTCGCTATGCTTTTTTCTAATCCAAAGAGGGACATGTTCGTTTGGTTTTGCATTGGAGCTTCTTACAAGCTATAAACTGTGCAATGAGTCTTTATTCGTTTGGCAATAACTATGAAAGTGCCCAGCTAGGAGGAAGGCAAACCAATCTTGCCTATCCCTCTCGAGGTTGGCATTGCTTTTGCATTCAGGATGTTTTGGCTTTTTAGAGCCATTCGACAGTCGCTTTATTAGGACTTAACGGAGAGTGGAGATTTTGCATTGATAAGTTCCAACCCGCCATTAACGTTAGCAGGTTGTCAAGGGACCTTGTAGTTGGCCATGACATAAAGATCAAAATTCGGGTTGGTGGGTCAGGTTTGAGTCAACCCTTTTTTTATTCGGCCCATTTAAGTTTGACTCGAAGCCAAACTATTATTTAAATGGGTCAAATATCATGACTTGTATTCAACATGTTTAATAAACATGTTATCCAACCCAACCTTCAATCCCATTTATTATAATTTTTTAGTTGTGAAATTTTAATAAATTCAATGACACATATATATTTAAGAATAACTTCTACCATTAGGATGATTACCACATCTAAAAATTTTGGAGGCAAAGATGCAGGGAGTTGGTCCACATGGCTACCATGTAGAGGACGTTTAGCTTTGGCTACGTGGAACTGGTGGAAGAGGGTTGCTACTGTTGCGTGATGGGGTTTTGCTGATTTTCATTGAATGATGTCTAGTAGCTTGCACGATGACATGCACTCAATTGTTGACGGTTTTGTTTGTGCTTGTGTGGTCGACCGATGACAATCAAATGATTGGTGACCTTGTGCTATAGATGATGAGGAGCCAAGCTAAGGAGTTCATCGTTAGTTTGCATTGTTCAAATTTATCCCTATGGACATGTGCAAGGCAAGATGTAGTATGCGAGTTTCAACGTTAACATGCATATACGTATTTTTACATACACGCACGTTGTTGATGCTAATAATTTCTCATCCTGCATGAAATATAGATGATAGACATTACAGAATTATATAATCATTGCACCTTTTATGAACGAAAATTTTTCATGCAGCATGGTGGCAGCTTTTGGTTCTGGGGCAATGTTTACCTTGGTGAGTGGCATGGGAGGCCCAAATCAGGCCGCCAATGCCATCACATCAGGATTAGTCTTTGCACTTGTTCAAGGTGGTCTTTTCAAGGTTTGCATGCACACTAAATTAGTGAACTTACGTAATTTTATCATTTCATTTTTCTAATCGTTGTTTGATTTGTCCATTAAAATGATTTTTATCAGTTAAATTGTTTATATCCTGATAACTATTGTCATCCCAAACATGATGTATGAAGCGTTTCAATGGCGGATCAATAGAGTTACCATCTCATCTATTTGATAAATTTTTGCATGTGCTTTGTTCTTTTTACAAATGTCCATCCTCGTACCAATAATGGGATTACAAAACTAATTCATATTTCTTGAAAGTTCAACTATTTTATGTTTTTATTGTGGGTGAAATGCGAACTCTCTCTAATACAATCATTTCTTTTGTAGTGTGGCTACTTATCCATCAGAACATGTACATTTGAAATATAGCTTTTTTTACTTCCATTTTTTTCGAAGAGTATTGTACTAATTTGGTAATATTCTAAATGTAGTATCAAATATAGTTCAAATCATGAAATAGTTTAACAAATCTATTAGGACAAAAAAAATTTATCTTTATATGAATGCAGAGAGTATTCATTCTTAGATTGCAAAAAAAATCAGGCTGCTTGAAAAGATCTTGCTATGCTACATCTAAAACTAAATTCAGTTCTGAATAGAAATTAATAACGGAGGAAAATATTGAAACGCCATTTGCATAGTTAGGATGAGAAGTTGGCGGCAGAACAACTCCTGTAATTTAAGAAAATGGATTATTCCTGCTGGTATTTACAGCAACTTTGTCTTGTTGGATTTGTCAAATAAATGGAGTTGTATTAGATAAAAACCGTCAAAATCCCAAACTTTGTGAATCTTCAATCTCAAGTACTTTTGTCTGACGATTTGACTGAAATGGCTTCATGATATTTGAGTTGAGGCATTTCGAACTCCAATATTTAGTGACTTGATTTATTGCCTAAGCTTTGACATTTTTTTTGCTAAATGGCTGCTACTTGGACTTTTGTAGCTTTTAGTTTTTTGATCTTTGTTCTAAATATCCAACAATTCTTTTGTGAATTCTCCCTCTGATCCGTATCTTCATTTGGCTTTGCAGTGTGTATTCAATGTTGCACGGTTCTTGCGTAATTTTTTTTTAGAAAAATTGAGATGCTTTAGGTCTAGAACTTGTTCATGTTGGTCTTCAGGTCATCTTCATCTCTTGCCTTGATCGTTCCCATGCTTGAACTATATTGTACATTTTTTCCCGTATTTCACTTTCATATGAGTCAATGACTCCAATCTTTCTATTGAATCCTTGAAACCTAAACAGTTCAACTTGATATCTGTTAGTAATACATTAACTTAAACATGTTATTAAACATCAAAAATACTCACAAGGGAGAAACCATCAGGTTATACTTCAAGAATTATATTATGTTCTTATAGAATGCAAAAAAGACGCCAATATTTGATCAGCATTCTACAATTTCTCAAGTTCAATGCTTCATGAAATAGTGATATTTTACATGCAAAGCTGCCTGATACATTGCTTATTCTTTCCACTGTTACTATTTTTGTAGCTGGGCCAGAAATTCTCTCAGCCACCAGCTGATGATATTTACTACAGCCAAACAAGAAGAATGCTAACCAACCTCGGCCTTCAGAACTATGAGAAGAACTTCAAGAAAGGCTTGCTCGCTGATAACACTCTGCCTCTTCTCACAGACAGGCAAGCAAAATCTTCTTCTTTGCTTGGTCGTTATCTTCTTTGGTATTTGGTTCAGGCCTTGTAGCAATGATTGAATTGTCATATTGTGGTGAAAAGCCACTTGGGGGGCATTTGATTCAATGTTATCTTGGTGTTATGTCATGTAATCTAAATGTTATGATATTTAGATGTTATCTTTTGTGTCATAATTTTATAAATTTTAGAAAATTATGTATACATGTTATTAAATTAAATAATTATTTTCTCTAGATAACATGACATAACACCAAGATAACATTGAATCAAAATTCCCCTTACTCGAATCGAAAAAAAAGTCAATTGTGGCACTGAGTGGGGCAAGTCCTGTGTATAGAGCTGGCTGCTATCACCTAACCGTGATGCATATGTCCCTTCGTGCTGGCAACATCTCGACTAATAGTAAGCTTCCATCAACTCGAACTACTCAATTGTCTTTTGATTTGGAGTTTACTCAAAATAGTCAATCTTGATCAATTGAAGTTCAATTCCACTCGTAATTCAGACATTTTAATAAAAGGAAATCGGTGACAATCATGTGGATTGAACTCAGGACCTTTCACTTCATATGTTCTTAGTTCAACTGCTATGAAACGTTGCATTATATATAACGTAATTTTGAGTCAAGTGGAAAACAAATTTTAGGCGAATCATCTCTTATTTGAAATTAACTATAAACCCCAATTTAAACTTTTGATTGATTCAAGTCAAAAATTGAGTCAGTTTTGTTTTTCGATTAAAATTACCTCCTTAACTAAGTTACTCTTTTGACTACTGACTTGGATCATACTCTTTGATTGAAAATATTCTCTCCAGTGCTCTTAGAGATGTGAAGATCCCTCCTGGCCCAAGGCTCCTCATTCTTGATCACATCCAAAGGTGTGCATTAAATGGCCAAGATTCATTTTACTGGAGAGAGTTCCTTTTTCCTCTCAGTTTTTCACCTCCTTTTTCTCTTTTTCAGGAACCCTGATCTCAAGAAGGGAAGGTGATGAACTGATGATTGATGAAGCTAAAGTTGATTAAATGACCAATCCAATGGAGCTGCTGAGTTGCTTCATATTTGCTCAAATGTTAAACTACAGTTGTTTTCTTGAATAATCACATTTGGATTTTGTTGTGCAGAAGCTTTTGAGAAACAAAACTTTGGTAGAATTTATTCTCGACTTCTTTAATACATTAAATGTCATATTGATCAAAATGAACTTCATAAGATCTCTTTTCATGGAGTAATTAAACCTATTTTTTTAGGAGGGTGTTTTATTCGATATTATCTGAATATTATGTTATATTATTTAGAAAAAATTATTATTTGATTGAATGATATATGTAGATATTTTTTTAAAAACTACATTTAAATGTCATGATATGATATCAAGATAGTATTGAATAAATGCCTCTTTAGTATGAAATGTGAATTGTGCGATGGTAAATCAGATGTATTTAATGCAAACAACATTTCTGATTTTGGATAAGAAAGTATAATTTTGGGGGCATTTGATGCAATATTTTTGTAATTCATTTCATGTTATTTATGGAAAATAATTAGTTTGATGTCGCTGCAAAGAATTATAAAATTCTCGAAAAAGTGATATTTAGAATTTCAAATTATTGGCATCTCTCTGCACTTTTTTAGAATAGATTATTAGTGATATAGAAGTAGGGGATGCCAGAATAAATTGATCAAATTCTATGGTGCTGAACAACTTTAAGGGAAATTTTTTTAAAAATATTTGAATTTTGATGATAATTAATTTTTTATGTTGTAATGTTAGTATATTGAATTAAGTATTGTTAAATAATATTGATATGATAGTATTTCTGATAAGAAGTCTCCTAAAAAATTAAATGGTAAATCAAGTGAAAATTTATGACTTTCACTAAATTGGACCAATTGGAAAGTGTAATCTAAGTAGAGGGACTACTTCTAAAATTTAAATAATTGTTTTAAGTTTGATTATGTTGAGTTTATTTTTTGTTAAAGCTTTTGATCAAATTTGGTTTAAGTTTGTTTTCTGTTTGAACATAACTTAAAAAAAATTATTTGTGAAATTTAAAAAGTTGAGAAAAGTTTGTACTCTCTCTCTTTCCAACCCAAAGGTTGAAGTGTAATTTAACAAAAAAAAAAAACTTTGAAATTGAATAAAAAAGAATTATCCTTTAGTACCCATAGATTGTATATTGTCAGCAGAATTCTGCTTTTTTTTACTTATCATGTTTAAATATTTAATTATATGATCACAAAAGTTGGACCTGTTTACGATGGTACTCCAACATTAAGGACCTGGGCATAATTTAGTGAAATTCCGAAACGGGTAGAAACTAATTGGATCCGAAACCAAACCCGACCCGCTTAAATCCGCCCCACCAAAATCTACGGCCGCCGAACCCAACTCTTCTCGGCCTCTCGTCATCCGCTTCTCGCTCTCCCATCGATCCTCGCTATGGCTTCTCTCGCCGCCGCCGCCGCCGCCGCCGCCGCCACACCCTCACACCCTTTTTCTTTTCGAACGCCTTACTTCCCGAGAGGATCGCTTCTCTCAAGACCTCAATTTCTCGCATTTTCCTACCGAGGCGCCGCCTTTGTCCAAAAAGGGCCGCGTCGGCTCCACCGGTCCCCCTTCTTCTCGGTCTCCTGCTCTTCCGGTACCAATCAGATCTCTTTCCCCTATGAAATCGAGTTAGTGCTTGACCCGATTCTCTTTCTGCGATGCTCAGCGCTGAGCCCGGAGCTCAAGACAACGCTGGACAAGGTGGTGAGCACGCGCAAGGTGGTCCTCTTCATGAAGGGCACCAAGGATTTCCCGCAGTGTGGCTTCTCCAACACCGTGGTGCAGATCCTCAAGTCTTTGAATGTGCCCTTCGAGGTGATGAACATTTTGGAGAACGAGATGCTACGCCAGGGCCTGAAGGAGTACTCCAGTTGGCCCACCTTCCCCCAGCTTTACATCGACGGGGAGTTCTTTGGAGGTTGCGATATCACAGTAGGTGAGCGTACATGTCCCTATTCTACGAACAGATTTAGAAGAGTTGATGATTCATCGAAGTTTCTGAGGAAAACAGTCATACTTTTCGCCATATTAATGAATTTTGATTCCAGGGTTCTGATTTTCGTTGGGAATGTATTTCCATGAGAAATGCTTGAACGAGCTTTGAGAAATCGAACTGAAATCGTCTTTTCCCATTATCATGAATTTCAAACTCTAGCAATGAAGACTACCAAACTTGGCAGCAATATGGAAATGATATTAAATGCAACTATAGGTGATATTTTTATTTGGAATGCATTGAAAGAAGAAAATGCTTGGGCTAGTAACCTTTCAGGAAAATGCTTGAGCCTGGTCTGAGAAATCAGGATTGAGTTGTCTGTCTTTTTGCTTAAAAACATGTGCTTCACACTCTAGATGAAAGAATTAAACTAGTTATTCAACAGAAGGATAATGAAAAAAATGCAAACTAGACTTTGAAATGTATTGACTGAAGAAATTCTTGTGCTTGCTGTAAGAAATAAGGAAATGTTTGAGAAAGCAAATAAAATCTTGGTAATCACCCTTTTCTTTCTCCTTATTTTTGGACTTCTGGGAGTGGTCATAGTGTCCTTTTTAGCATTACAAGAAAAGATAAGTAAGGTTTTCTCCAATCATGGTTTTGTCCTATTTATCAAAATCGAGCTTGATGTAATTACTATTCATCTATATTTGTGCACTCAAATGGTATTTATGAAGATGTGTTGCATGAAATGTTTACGTATTTGGTTTGCGCTGGCATTGGTTATTGTTTTTTAGGTGTCCATTATATAATTTGGCTAGTCTAGTATGTCATATATAAAACCTTCTCACAATTTTTTCATATTCAATTCTCCCTTTCTGCTGTTTCAAGGGTTAAGGCTTCACAAGTTGAATGTGCTTGTGCTAATTCTAGACAACATCAAGATAAACAAAAATAATTAAGTCACTGCCATGCTAAGCAACATAAGTTGACAATAAGTTTCAAAAAAACATAATATGACAATAAATCCATGTTACATTCTGGTAGCGCATTTTGAATAGATAGATTCTGTTTGAAATTGATCCATATGATTTACATGTCATTCATATGGAAAAAAATCCTTCGTTCAGCACCTTTATCATAGATCTTGTAGCTCTTTAATTTTTGCTATAGTAAAACCATCTATATTCTCTTCTTACCATGCAATGCCTTCGGTTTTAATCCCTCTTCAGATTTTTAGATTATATATTCTCCAGCTTAAATTAATTTATTTTGCAACCTGATTGTGATCGACTAACAATGAGATCGCTAAACATTCTACTCTACACATATGCATGAAGTGAACAATTGCATCCTTTTGCAACCTTTGAAACTTATACATGTTCATCTGCATTACAATTTCTTGATTTCTTAGAATGGTAAGGAAGAAAAAGACATGGTGCCAAATTTACTATGGATGATAACCCCTTACCAAAAAGTCTGTCTACAGGCCTTATTTGGTAAGAGCACCTAAACACTCGAATAATATCTTAAAAAGACTTCATTAATTTTTCTTTTATTTATTTTCATATCTTACACAAATTTCAACATTAATAATTAATTTATTTCACATTGTGCATAAAGTTCTACATTACAATTTCATTTTATTTTACATCTTCCACATATTCAATTAAAAATTAAATTTATTTTACATCCAATATAATTATTAATAATAAAAAATATATATATCACATCATAACATTAATATAAATTTCCTTCCCTGGCCTCCAAAACAACCTAAACACTAAACAATATCTCGATATTCTTACCCTAATAGATTACGTGAACAGGTGGCATGAAAATTGTCCATGGCTATTTCAGCCTGGATATTCTTACTTTAAATGTTAGGATCAGGGTCTTTTAAGAAATATCGGCTGTATGATTTATGTTTGTGGATGTACTATTTAAGATATTTAAATCAAATATTGTTGAAGAATTTTAAGCACGCCTTTATGGGGTCCCAAGTTTCAAGTATGAAAAACAGATGATTGTGTTATGCAATCGACAAATAGTATAAAATTTGTCAATCATGATGTGAATTTTTTAAAATGTTGTACTAAAACTAGGGCGTTTCATGAAAGCAATATGTTTTATTGCTTGAATTTAGTGAAAAATATGTAAGGGCTACTATATCGACCGTCGTTGTCTGAATGTAATAATAAGTAAGAGTTTTCAAAATATGAATGAATGTGCGTAAAGAAGTTAGTGTAAGATATGAGGATAAAATTAAAGAATTTAAAATATAGGTACTTTGACAAGCAAGTTAATGAAATTTATGAATATTATGATTCATAGAAGTATTAATATTTTATGCTTTCAGGACATAAAATGGGTGGGGAGAAAGATAAACAAAGTATAGTTTAGCTTGAAGCTTTGGCACTTGGTTAAGAATATGATTACGAATGAAGTAAGTATAATTCTGATTAAAGTATAAATGATGATGTATTAGAAGTTAAAAGTAATAGAAATAAAATTGTTGTTTTTAAAATTATTGTTTTAAAAATTATCATCGGTGGGATGACTTAATATTGTAAGTGCATATGCCTTCAAGTAGTTTTTTGGAAAGTGTTTTTTTTTTAAGTAACCCTCAAATAGTTTTGGATGTGAGTATAAAGGAAAAATTTTGAAATGATTTTGAAGAGTTGATTCAAGGGATATTGTAGGAGGAAATAATATTTATCGGAGATCTAAATAAATATATTAGAAGTATTGTCGAGTAATTTATTAATATTCACGGTGGATATGATTTTAGGAAGACCAATGAGAAAAGATAAAATAATTTTGAGTTTTCCTTAATTTATGATTTTGTGATTGGTAACACTTTCTTTAAGAATATAAATTTAATTATTTCCTTATAAAGAAAGGAGATCATTTAGATTGTAAAAATTATAAAGTCATCCTAAGTGAGAAATTAATTGTCCAACACCATTTATTGGTCCTAGCTTTCAAGATGAAGAGCAAAAGAAAGAATTGTAAGTTGAAATAATATCTTTAAATTCGATGATGGAATCTAAAAGATGGGAATAGAAATATTTTTAATATGAGGGTTTAGAGCTTGGTCAGTGGGATATCGAGCATTCAATCACTTATAAGATAGGCTTTTAGGGATACAATTTGATTATTTCTTTGTAAAGAAATGAAATTACTTGAATCGTAAAAAATGTAAAGTCATCCTAAGTGAAACTTTGACTATCCAACATCGTCTAATGATCCTAGCTTTTAAGATGAAAAGCAAAAAAAAGAATAGTAAGTCGAAACAGTGTCTTAAAACTCGATCATGAAATTTAAAAGATAAGAGTAGAAATATTTTCAAAAGGACAGTTTATAACTTGAGCAGTCATATTAAGGGGGAAACTAATCCTATCAATTTAGAAAAATATTTATGATAAAGTCCTAAGGGAAGTTCTGTATTGAGTTTTGTAAAGAAAGATTTGCACTGCTTATATTCATGTTATTAAAAATATATATAAGGAGATTATTATTTATATTCAAACATAAGGAAATTTGACTAAATATTTTTCTATTATAGTTAGATTGCACCAAAGATCAACTTTAACTCTATGTCTCTTTGAATTAGCTATGGATGTCCTGATTAGACACATTTAAAAAATGTGCTATGATGTATGCTTTTTGTAGATAATATTTTTTTATTGATAAGACTAGAAATGAGGCTAAGACAAAACTCAAGTTACGAAAGAATATTTTTGAATCTAAAGGTTTTCATGTTACTATATCTATATGAAGTATGAATTTAGTCAAGATAGAGGCACCTGTATTGGGGAGATGACAATTAATAATTAACTTATCAAGAAAAGTGAGTCGTTTAGACCAATCATGTAAAATGATTGTGAGCTAGGTGACAATATTATTGTAGAATCCATCAGGATGGATTAAGTGGAGGAATATCTCTGATGTATTGTGCAATTAAAAAATTCTCACTCATTTTTAAGACAATAATAAAACTAATAATATTATATGGTCTTGTGTGTTTGCCTAAAAAGAAGAAATATATAACTAAAATAAGTATTGCACAAATGAGGTTAAGGTAGATGAGTGATAGGGACATTATGATTGATAGTTGATTCATTCTTGATAGAGTTTACGCCGATGACCCAAATTTGGTTACATTATTTTGATCTAGATTGATTGATGATCAAGGCTGATTTGAAAAGATGGCTGCTGAGGATCGCTGATATGGCAGATTGAAAATTTTCTCATTTATTTAGATTGATTTCACTAATGGGAGATTCTATTTTTCTATAATTTTTATTTTTTATAATTATTCTGTATTAGTTATTTTTATTTTGTGATTATTATTTTAAGCACAATGCCTAGAAAATTTTTATATTGTATTTTTTATTGCATTGATTGTATACAGGTTTATATACATGTTTTTCTTATTATTGGTTTTGGTAATGCTAAATAAAAATTATTTGCCTCCTCCCTTCGGATTATTTGATTTTGAAGTGAATCAATATTCCGGATTGGGAAGGATTTGTGCCTTGAGTAAACTCCATCCATAAGCTCATGCTCGCCTCTTCGGGTCAATTCCTTCATCTCTTTCAATCTTTGCTCAACATTCACTCTGTTATACCACAACAATCTCATCTGCATAGTAACTGTAGTCATTATCATCGCTACCCAGTGTTCACTCAGCTCAACTGCTATTCGCTCCACTTGGTTTTGTTCTTTTGCTTCTCTCGGCCTGGCAAATTGGGTTGAAATTCTGCATTGCTGACTTCGCAGAGCTTGACCTCACTGCTCATGGGAGGAGTGAGACTAACCTCGCTGACTCTTATCATCCATGCATCCCCTTCCTGCCACCCACTTATTTTGTATTGCATGAACTAACCGTGCTCGGATTATTGTAGCTCTCTCAACTCGCCTCGCAGAACGTGTCGCCTGGTCAGTGTGACACGCCTGCATATGAGCCTTTGGCCCGATTGCACTCCAAAGAAGAGGACACATTGGCCCTTCGTCATGTCTCCATCCCTTCATCATGTTTGACTGCACGCAAGGATCGTGTCCCTATTTTGCTAAATTTTACATAAAATGATATGTGCTTTTTGAACTATATAGGTAAATCCTAATAAGCCAAAGATACTGCATTCAGGTGCTTAAAATCCTTGGCTCAATTATGAACTTTCAGTGAATATTGTAATTTGGGTTTTCAGTTGCTGTGGATTTACTCGTTCATTTGAATTTACTTGAAAATGCTCAATTGTGTAACTCATTACTCTTGAGCACAAATTAATGACTTTTGGTTAATTATTGAGAGAATCTATTTTTGTTACCATGTTTCTGATTTATTGATCTAGCTATAATCTGAGTTAGTAATTTTTCTATTACTTTCGATGCTATTATTTAAATTTTTGCAGGTATAATTGATTTCTTAATTATACAAAATTAAATTCTTAAATTTCTATATTAATTTGTGATTAATTTGTTGTACGAATTTGTTACCACTGAAATTATATTTTCATTCATTTATGTTGCATCATATTTGGTATCAGAGCATTAGATTAGATAACATGTTAACGAAAGGGCATGAGGGTAGACTGGTAGAGTAGTTGGTGAACCTTGAGATTAAAAAATAGATTAATAACAATATCATCTTCTAATATACTAGTATTAAACAAACTAAATAATAATTTATAGATAACATAAACTTTAAAATAAATTTGATATTTAAATAAGATAATCATCTAAATTGCATTAAATTGCATTGAATGAGCTCATTCATTTTTCTGTTTTCATTGTTGAGCAGAAGCATATAAGAATGGGGAACTGCAGGAGCTATTGGAGAAGGCAATCAATTCTTGAGAAGCAGTGGTTTGTACCAAACTCAGGTATTACACAATCTTAGTAAAACCAGTGTTTCTTCCTACATAAATTCTGCTTCACTTAAACTCTCTCTCCTTCAACCCATTCTTTTCATGGATATGTGATTACAAAATATAAAAATTTATATATTGAAAACATAGTACTTTGAAATCTTAGCAAATTATACATAAACCTCCAGGTGATTTCAAACAAAGAGGACAGCTCTGATGATGCTTTGTAGTGTTTAGGAATTCGAGTGCTTGTATTTAATATCAAAGAGTCGGAGGTGAGATGCGTAACTAGCTAAGATAATTAAAGCCGTCTTCTAGAATTGTTATTGCATGCGCATAACACACTATTGGATTAGTATGCTATGTTTATTCTCTATGTGACACGCGTATTCCTCATGCTCGTGTCAATTGAGAAATAAATCAAGGAGAGTAGCGAATAAATCTGGATTTTGCCAAGTCTTTTAATGCTTCCCACTGTTAAAAATTCTGGATGTTTATTTTTTGTGGTCATTATATTATATTATTTATATATGTATAATTAGATTTACTTTAGGTTCCTCAGAATTACAATTCTGTGTATTTTGGTTCATGATTTTTTAATGATAATATTTAGTTCATAAGAATATATTTATTCTTATCACTCAATTTATTTGGGGTTTGCTTAATGAGTCTTTTTTATTTAAGTCCTTAACATTTTTTAAAGTGCTTTACTTAGGTTTCTAGAATTTAAAACAGGAACCTAGAAGTAAATCAAAATAGAGACTTAATATATTTCTATAATTTTAATTAGGGATGTAGGTAAAAAGTTTTAAAAATGTGAACCAAAAAGTAATTATAGGTAATGGTAAGGACCTAGTAGTAATTAGCCCTTTTTATCAAATTTTTCTCTCTCAGTCCTAATTTTATTTAATCTTTTTAAGTCCATTCTTTATAATTTTCTCTTAAATAATTTATTATATTTTAATTAAGAGGGTGTTTGGTTTAGTGTAATTTGGCTATTAGTGTTTTAAATGTTGATGTAATTTAAATATTTATGTTATTTATGGATTATTTTTTTAGCTTGAAGTCATTATATTGTGATTTAAGTACACTAAATTTCAACATCAGGATCTATTCTTTAAAATTACTACTTGTATGTTTTAATTTATATTTTGTTTTATTTTTGTATTATTACGGTTTGTTGCTACTTTCTTAATTATTTTTTAGTTTATTATTTTTTAACACAGTCCCGTATTATTGAATTTAATTGATAATTTTTTAGGGTGAATTATACTTAGATTTGTGTAAATTTGTTTTTTTAAATTTTTAATATTTAAATTTTTTTGAATTTTTATTATTAATTTTTTTAAAAATTTTAACTCTTTGGGCCGGCAGAGAAAAAGGGGTATAATTATAATTTAGAAAAATTATTAATAAAAAATTTAGAAAAAAAAATATTAAAATTTTAAAAATTAAAAATTCAGATGCTAAAGTTTTAATAGTATAGATTTGAGTGTTATTATAACTTAAAAATGAAAAGTAATTTACTCTTTTTTTTTTATTGTTTAGTTTCGTGAATCATTTTCGTCCAGTTTTAATTAATTACTAGCAGTTACCCATGCAAACTTGCACGGAAATAAAATAATAAAAAAAATAAAATAAAGAAGATAGTAAATTTGTAAAAATAAATATTGCATATTTTTATTTAAAAACAAACGTATAAACCTCATATACATAAAACTGTTGAATAAATATTTTATACACAAAATTGTTAAACAAAGTTTATAAACAAAAGTGTTTAACAAAATTTACAGACAGAAGTATTTAACAAAATTTATATATACAAAAGTGTTCAACAAAATTTATAAACAGAAATTTTGTAGAGTTATTTAAAGTTGTTGAAATTCTTTAACAGAAGTATTGAAGTTGCTACATGATATCATTTGTCTGTGCTCTTGGTTTCTTCGGTCACTTTCTTGGCTGTTGGTTTTGGTAGACATTTCTGCACTACTGGTTGTATTATTGTGCTTGAGCTTTTCATGTTTTGGTTTGTAATTTCGGCCTAATCTTTCAGTTGCAGTAACAGTGTATCCTCCATATTGTATGAACTTAAAGTTCTGCTTTGTAATTTGTATCTGGAACTTATAATAAACCGAAAGGCAATTTTGAACGTGTTGTTGGAAAGTTTAAATTCCATTTTTCTGTAGGAAAAAATGAGAAAAATTTATGCTTATAATGTTAGAATTTTATCATATATTTATACTGTGAAAATATAATAGAACCTGTTGAAGCATTGTTTTTGTTACTTCTAGAGTTTGATACAAAATCGTTTGTGCAAATTTGTCAAATAGTACAACATTTGCACGATCAGTGTCATCTTCAATTATTGCGCGTAATTTCTACCTAAGAGGAACATAATTAGTGTAATTATAAAAATATGATCATACTAAATTTATCATAATATAGAATAATACAAACCGAGATGTTATTTCTAAGTTCGAAGCAGCACATAATAAATTCTCACAGATAGAGTCTCTTGATTTTTTACGGCATATTGAACAACAATCATATCAAACTGACTCATTGGTGAATATACTTATGATCATTGCATTAACAATGAAATGTTGAGTCTGCATATAGAAGATTAAGTAGCATATTATAAAAAATATGTAATCCAAGTATAGATATAATAGCTTATTTGGAGGAACTGTTATTTCATTAAGTAGATCACTAATTGTGCTGATTTTCATTTGCTTCCAAATGGAAATTTATCTGCATATTCATATTTTTGTTTGAGAATGTCACGAAATATTTTATCAATGGCTTCAAATACATAGCGATTAATCATTGGAGCTTCATCCCAAATAATTAATGTTGTATGCTGAATTAATTCTGATAATTTAGATTTACGATTTATTGAGCATATTATAATTTCTGTAATGTTAATAGAAATTTTAAATTTTGAATGAGCGGTGCGACCTCCAGGTAATAACAATGATGCAATTCCTGATGATGCAATAGCGAGAATAATTTTTCTTTCACTTCGTAGTTTGGCGATTAATGTCTTCCAAATATAAGTTTTTCCTGTCCCTCCACTTCCATAAACAAAAAATAAATTACCAATTTTTTGATTGCAAGATGAAATTACATTTTCAAAAATCCTATATTGTTCTTGATTTAACTTTGATTGTAATTCATGACACTCTTCATTTAGTGATGATATGTCATAGTTTAGCTCTTGAAAAATCAATTGATTTTCAGATGTAATTATGGTTGATTTATTTGGAAAAGGTATATTTGGAAAGTCCTTTAATGTTTTTCCATTATTGTTAAGGATGCTTTCTATTTCTAGCAAAATTTCATTTTCAATTTCTTTTGTACTGAAATTTGTTGTTGGGAATTGATTTTTTTCTTTATTTAGTAGACATAATCTTCTAATTAGAATGATGAATACGTCTGCCATAATTTAGATATATCTGTGATTTCACAAAACATTAGTATTTCGCAAAATAAATTGCGAAGTTGAAAAGCTGATGCCCAGTAATTGGCTTCTGTTAATGCAAGTTGTCATTCATTGTCATCTTGTAATAAACCATGTGCAATACATGTATCTTTAAATGTATTGTAAGTCACACCTTCCACAGTTTTCAATTCATTAAAACTTTTAGCACCTTTCATAATATTTAGTAACATTCGTAAGTAATATCGTTCACCACTTGTTAGTTTTGCATTGGTAATCTACCCATACTAAAACCACGTTTACGTTGTTTCCATTGTTTTACTTTATTATTCCATACATAATGTATTGGACATTGAGTGTATGTGAGTGTATTTGCAATATAGTCTTTTTCATTTAACTTAAACCATTCCGTTAACATAGTTTGTTGAGTTTTTTCACATTGCACCGGCCTTGAAATTTTGTCATTTTCATTAAAATAAACTATTTGTTCATCTTTTAAATGATATTGTAAACATTGTACTGGAGGATATCTATTATGTATATCAAACTGAAATAATCTCCAATATGCTTTAGAAACAGATATATATATCTTGTATCTAAGTACTTTTGTATCTCATTGAATTTATATTTTTCATCTGATTGTATTACTATTGTAGCTCGATCTGATCCTTTGTGTACATATTTAAAAAGATATTTAATATCTTTTCGTGGATTGCAAAGTTCAATATTTATATGAGCTTGATATTTTAATAGCAATGTTGGATTGGATGGTACTACCCATTGACTATCTATTATATTTCCTGTAATAATTGCACTTGGACAACCTTGTCTTCTATATACTGGAAATCCATTTTGATCAATATATGTGTAGTTGTTATAAGTTTTTGGAAAATTTTTAGAACATTTTTTATTTTTCATGCAAAGTGACATTGGGTTATAATTGCCACATGGGCCATGAATCATGTGTTTTATAATTAATTCATATAGTACTGGGGATGCATTTTTATCAGGGATCTCTGATTTTATTATTTCATCAATTTCTTCAATGTTTGAATTCTTTGCTAAGAGTTAATAAGATATGAGAATGTGGTAATCCTCGCTTTTGAAATTCAACTACTCGAAAATCTAAGTAAATGATAATGCATTAGGACTTTATGTTAAGAAATAATGGTCATAAGTTGAAATATTAATTAACAAAAATAGATTCTTACCTGCAATAATAGTTCCAAACATTTTTTTCGTTATCAAATCTTGATATAATTCTTTCAATTTCACATTAAAAGCTCTAGTAATTATATCTGGTCGATCTGAAGATTTTTGTCCTTTTATTAATTGTAAGAATTGTTTTATATCAGTCCAGTTTGGATTGCATGTAAATGTAATAAATAAGTCGGGTGGGCCTGCCCATGCACATATAGCCATTGCATCTTGGTAATTTTCTATCATATACCTTGGACCTCCAGTAAATGATGATGACAATATTATTTTTTGTCCAATTAGTGAAGCATCATCATCTCTATCATCAAAAGCATCACAAAGACCTTGATATAATTCACAACGTAGTTTCGGTTGATTATAACGAATGAAACGAAGTCTTTGTTCTTCAATAGATCCATAAGCATCAACACAAAATTGTTGAAATAATCTTCCACCTCTTAATAACGTATTACCTTCTTCAAAGCGTTGTTGAATACGATATACATAAAAATCTTTCATTGAAATTCGCTGATGAATTTGTGTATTATTGGCGTTATTATATAAATATAAATGCCAGCCATCTTCACCATGTGGAAATAGCAATGGATATTGAAGTGGCATGTAAGCTGGATGAGTTTCACTTATTCTTTTAAATTCAGTATGTATGTCACATATAATAATATCACGTGTTGTGTTTTGAGTTCTATCATCTATCATAAGTGCAGCTACTTCATCTCCTATTGAATGGGTATATTGTTGTTTTATAAATGATCTATTCTCAAGTATCTTGAGTTTAAGATCAATATTTTGATTTTTCATGTACCAATCGCGTACTATACGAAATTATTTTACATATACATTATGTTGATCAAGCATAATTTTAAGATCATTAGTGATTGAGGTAACTATGTCTTTATTTTTTTGACTTTGTTATGTTTTTGCATAAAATTTATACGATTTTCTAATTCATGTTGTGTATCGTAAATATATAGTTGAGCATATTTTGGTTGTGTACCACTTGAAGGAATCAAGGATCCAATTTGGTGATAATTTTGACCATATATTCGAAAATTATATGGTCCTCGACCTTTTATATTGTTAAAATCAACTTTTGCACCAAAAGATGTGAAAGCAAACATTGCATTATATTGACGAATATTTTTTTGAAATTCTGTAGCTTTAGGATCCATGTTGGTTGGATCTAATAATAAGTGTAATGGTAGAGGTGATTGTTGTAATAATGGTAAAGAAATTCTTCCATTTTTACAACATAAGCTAAAATAACTTGAATTTGATTTGTTTCCTCTAATTTGTTCTTCTGACCAGAAAATAGCTTTACAATGAGCGCATATATTTGTTGGTGCTCCAAGAGAAAATATGTTCACATCATTTTCAATATTATTTTGTTCATTGTCTACTAAAATAATTGTTGGGTTCCCAGGAACTGAACTATGAATATTTTGAAATCTTTTCTTTGTTATTTGTTGATACCTAATACGATTTTGTTTTGATTTTTTTCTTTTTTGTTTTTCGGAAACCGTTGATCTTTGTCTTTTTCTTTTCATTTGTTTTGTATATTTTAAATATCTGCAAGTAATTGTTGTGATAATGTATCAATAATTAGAATGAAATATGTACATTACAGTCGAAAATATTCAAGATGTTACTAAACATATACAGTTAAATAAACTACACAATTAAATAAAACATGAAATAAAAATAAAATATGAAACATTATAAGAACATGCATCTACTAATCAAAATATTTGCTTTGTATCATCTATGTAAAAAATGCATGCGATATTTTTGGGTGTTTGTTACTTCTTTACAATTTTTTTTTTTTTATATTAATGATTAAACGATCATGTTTTTCATTTAGATTCTAATATTTTTGTACGCTTGGATATCTAATTCGATATAACTTGTAGAAAGTGCACGCAATTATTGCCATAGTATTTTTAAAACTTAAATAAAAAATTTAAGGGCAAATTTCATCAAGGTCCTTGAGTTTAAATATTATTATCACACAGGTCCACGTTTTTTAAATTATATCATCGGGTCCTTAGGTTTTCAAAAATATCATCTGGGTCCTTTTTTTTTAAAAATATATAAAATTACCATTATACCCTTACCCTCCCTCTCTCCACTAGATCCGGCAGCCGCGACTCCCCGTGCCGCCTCTGNGGGAGGGTAAGGGTATAATGGTAATTTTGTATATTTTTTAATAATAAAAAAATAAAAAAAAGATCCAAATGATAATTTTTGAAAACCTAGGGACCCGATGATATAATTTTAAAAACGTGGACCTGTGTGATAAACCCTTAAACTCAGGAACCTGGGTGAAATTTGCCCAAAATTTAAATATTTTACATTAAAAATCATAAATATTAAATATATATTATTTTTAATAGCTCTTAGTATTTAATTTTTTTTAGAGAAAATATTTTAATTCAAAAAAGAAGTAAATTGATGTAAAAGTCAGAAATTTAAACTTAAAATTCAATTTTAATGTATACAATTGCAACTCGTTCTAATTTGTAGGGGCTTGATTCTGTGTTGTCGATTGCTCTCCAACAGTTGCTTTTCCTTTATCTGTAGCAACAGATCTTTTTGTCGCCGCCGACCTAAGAACGTTGAAAATATCGGACTTTTTCTTTATTGCTGTTTGTATTTCCACATGTTCCACATTCCTGCTCGCAACCTGCTCACTGTAATAAAGAGAAAACAACTCTTGGAGAGTTGTAAAAACTGATGCTTTTTCGGCATCAGTATTACTCCCCAAGAAATCAGAATATTCCGCGTAAAAAGTTTCAATAGTTTGGTTCCCTGACGAGGATCAAGAATAGCAGCTATTGAATATAAAAGTGGAATTTTTTCCCAATATTTTCTAAATTTTAATTCCATGTCAGCAACAAAAATTTTTAGAATTGGATCTGATCTAAACTCTAAAATTTTTTGAAACATTTGAAAAATATAAGGCAAAAAAATAGATGAAGTTAGATAATAACAACCTGAAAAATTTTCAGTAGACTCCTTAAAAATGGACAATAATTCAAAATTTTTTTTTAAAAAAATTCAATCATAAGAATGTAATTGAAGGTCATGATTAAGTGTATATGAATTGTAAAAAGCAGTTAGCAAATCTTCGTACAGTAAAAGTGATTCGAACAAACGATGAAGTGGATTCCATCTAGTTTCTACAGGTAACGGAAATTTTACACAATTTATTCTAGCTTATGCAAACACGTTTCCATTCACGCCTAACATTTGAATTTAAACGAATACATTTTGCAACATGCTTAAATTTATCGATAATTAAATGTTCGGAATTAAAAATACTAGAAACACATAAATTAATTATATGACATGTACATATAACATGAAAAAGAGAACCATAAAGAGGAAGCCTTAAAAATTGCTGTAAAAAATTAACTGTAGAATTATTATTCGAGGCATTATCCAAAATAATACTAAAAATTTTATTTTCTATACCATAAATTTTACAAACATTGCGAATGTAAGAAAAAATGGTTGAACCCGTATGAGCCTCATCTAATACATCTAAAGATAATATCCGTTTCTGCATTCCCCACTGTTCATCGATCCAATGACAAGTAACAACTAAATAACTCGCGCCACTAATACTAGTCCAAATATCGGATGTTAAACTAACCCTATAATTAATATTACTGAGTTGTTCGATAAGAGATTTCTATATTCATCGTACATTGACATACAATCTTTTTTAAGTGTATGCTTAGAAATACAGGTATATTGAGGCTGTAGATATTGAACAATATATTCTAAAAATCTCTCTTTTTCACATATAGTAAATGACTGTTCGGTTCGTACTACAAATCGAACTAAACCTCGACGTGCTTTATCATTTCGAAAAGCCCACGACATCGATCCACTCTGTGGATTGAGTTGTGTTTGGGTTGGCTCTATAGTAGTAGGTTGACAAGTTTTTTCATCAAACTTATAAAATCTAACTAGGTGTTTCTTAAATGTACCAGTCCTACCACCGGTACCACATTGTTTGTATGAATATTAATTTTTACAAATTTTACAAATAGCGACATATTAAGGTCTCTCCGAATTGCTATTCAGTTTAATTTGTAAATCAAAAAAATCTCATATCTTACTGCGTTTCGTCCGAGACTTGTTAGAGATACTTGATGATTGCATTGACGGGCCAGTGCCGGTGCCAACATCTCCACTTGCCTCAGGATCATGTTCCGCAGATAGATCGAGATCAAGTTCTGAAGTTTCGTCAAAGTTCTCACCGAGTGCAGGAAGACGATCGAGCTGCGGAACATACTTCGGATCAACATTCCCTTGGCGACTTGAGGAAGAACCGCCAGAGAATCGACGTTGAGAAGCCATTAAAACGTGTTTGCAGATTTTTTAACAGAGCAGAAGAACAGAAAAAATTGATGAAAATTGTATGAATTATCATAACAAAAATTGTACTATTTATAGAAAGTTTAATATATATTAAAAAGTCTAAAATGACCTTAAAGCGGTTATTTTAGAATTTAAAACGGCCATTTGACCGTTTGCAAATTACAACGGTCAAATGACCGTTCAATTAAAAAAAAAAAAAATTTTTTTATAATATCTGCAGCTGGCAGCAGCTGCAGATTACATGGGGGCGGGGGCAGCGCCCGCGTGGCGCTGCCCCCAATTTTTTTATTTTTTTTTTAAATGAACCGGACCGGTTCCGGTTCAACGGAATCGGTCCGGTTCCGAACCGGATAACCGGTTCTGCTTACACAAAACCAGTTCGGACCGGTTCTGCGGCCCGGAACCGGTTAGAACCGGTCCGGTTCAACCGGTTCTGGACTGAACCGGTTCTTACTGGACCGGTTTCGGTCCGGTTTTGGTCCGGTTCCGGATCGAACCGATCCAATAAGCATCCATAACAGCAGGAGACAGCAGATTTGACTAGAGTTCACAGTAATTTTATTTGAAATTGAGTTATAGGTTACAATTAGGTCAGAAAATAGACTGAAACAATAGTAATTTGAATTTGACGTCAAAATAGAAATCTAACGTTGAATTTGTATGTTAAAATATATGAAACACCAGAAATTAAGAAAAATTCAGAAAATCATGTCACGATGAAAGATCGCCATTGTCTTGCCGGATCTCCGTCCCTCGCCGCCGTCCCGTGCCGCTCTCCGCCAGATCTGCGAGATATCGCTGATCGCCGGATCTGCGTCCCTTCTGCTCTGTTGCCCTCCCTTCTGAATCTGTGTCCCTTCTGCTCTGTTGCCCTTCCTTCTGCTCGCCGGATCTGCGTCCCTCGCTACCGTCCCGTGCCGCGCTACGCCAGATCTGCGAGATTTCGCTGATCGAAGATGACGACCTCGCCTTCCTTCCCCTCGCCGCCGGTTAGGCGAACGCAACGCAAGATGCAAGGCACCATCGTTGCCCTCCATCGCGTTCGCCGGATCTGCGTCCCTCGCCGCCGTCCCGTGCAGCCCTCCACCAGATTTGCGTCTGTCGCTGCCGAGTTCCCCCTCGTTGCTGCAATCTGCCTCATTGCCTTTCCTAGCTCACAGCTGTCTGCACACCATTTTATGCAGAAATAATTATGGCAAAGGCTGAAAATCATAAACGTTATCAAGGGCAAAAATGAAAATGCCAAAATTCAGCTCGCAAAGGCTGGAAATCATAAAAGTTATCAAGTGCAAAAATAAAAATGCTAAAATTCAGCTGATTACCTACCACCTTTAATAGTATAGTATAAGATGTTTGTCTTGTTGTCATCTGTATCCACTAATTTATTATTATTTTTTTTTGTATACTTTGGTAATTGTTACTATCACATCCAAAAATTAATTTTAAATTTTTGTCATATATTTAATTTTTAAGAAATTTATATTTGACATTCCCAAAGATCTGTTATTTTCATACGACACCCTAAAATTTATTATTTTCATGCAGCATCTCTATTTAACTTTAAGGCCTCGTTTGGTTGGAGCTATTTTTTTGGCTCAACACAAATTTCAACTATTATCAACTTTATTTCACATTTAATGCAAATACGAATATTAAAATTTAATGTATTTCATATTTTATATATTTTTAATATTAAAATAATTTTTTTTTATTAAACTTAAAAAAAAAAATATTTTTTTCTCTTATCTAAAAAAAATTCGAATCAAATGAGGCCTAAAAGTAGGGTGCTGTCTGTAAATTCTCAAAATGAATGATACTTTTTGAAAAAAATAGATTTTTGGGGTTTCGTTTGAAAATAAAAATTTTTTGAGAGCGATAGATATAAAGTTTTCTAATTTTTAATGCTATTCAATTTTTAAATATCATTAACTTTTCATTGTGGATCACTTGCAAGAAATATATACTTATACAAAGATATTTTTTATTATCATGTTTAAAATTAAGAATAATTACCTACATATCGCATAATTTAATTTTATTTATGCCTTATTCATTCATCCTTAATTAATTATGCTATGCACACTCAAAATATTATAAAATTTTATATATGTATATTTTAATTTATTTTTATTATAATGAGTAATAATAATTTTTTAATAATTTAATTATAATTAAATTATAAAAAATTCGTTCATTATATTATTTTAAGAATATTTAAATATATTTTGAGTGAAAATCTTAAAATTTTAATATTTAGGTGGCAGCAAAGGAAGAAGATATCCGCGATGTGAATTGATTTTAGGACAAATTATCGCTTTAGTGTGGTATTGAGGAAAAGAAAAATATATATCATTAAAAATAAAAAAAAATAAAAATATAATTTTAATGATTTACTAACAGAATATTTTTTTTTAAATAGATTTTGATTAAGTTTTAACTCAAATGTGTGTATTTAAGATTTTGTGATGTTTTGAATATACATAGTATAATTAATTAAGAATGGATGGGTAAGGCATAAATAAAATAAAATTATGTGGCATGTAGGTAATTATTCTTTAAAATTAATATGAATAAATAAAATCATATTGATGATTTTTTTTTGTCATTGCAAATCCATTTTAGGGTTGATAATTATGTTGGAAAGTCCAATTTTACAGTCTGTTTTGAGAGATAATAATTATTTAATTTAATTATATGTATAAATAATTTTATAAAATATTATATATTTATTATTTAAAAATAATAGTTAAATAATATAATATTATGATTCATTTTACAACTTATAATTTATTTTTTTTAATCAACAACTCGACTTATAATTAGATTGATGTCTTGGTACAAATATTTACATTTTTTGCTTGCAAATATATAAATTTATTTGAGCATTACTCTATAATTATACTTACTGTCAACACAAGGATGATTTATATTTTTTTAGTTAGTAACATATAGTGCATGTGATTTGCATTTAAAATTAAAGCTGAATCAAAATAATAAATATTTGTGCAGGGTATGATATAAAATATTAGGGATAATTTCACTTAGGCTCCTGAGGTTTACTCGATTTATCACGCAGGTTTATAATTTTGAAAATATGTCTGATAGGTTCTCAAAATTTATTGTATAGGTCATTATGATTTTCTGTGATAGTATCCGTTAAACGTTGTTAAAATTACGAAGGTACTCTTTTTTACTCTTCCATATTTTCTATTTCCGGCTGTCAGCCGCGCCAGCGTCTGCACGCAGGCGGCCGCGTGCGTTGCCGCGCACTTGGTCATTGCAACCCGTAGGTGCCCGTGGACAGAGCGCCAGCGTGCGAGTTGTCGCAGCGTCGCCGGTGCGTGGGGCCGCACGCTGCGGCGAC
>JAEMOT010003971.1:97490-110313 GCA_019297695.1 Apostasia ramifera | reverse complement strand
GACTCGCGCGCGAATGCCGGCACGCGCGGCAACCCACAGGGCCACCTGCACGCGGACAGGCTGGCAGCGCGCGGACGCCCGCGCAAGTTATCTGTGTGCGTGCAGCGGTATAATTATAATTTCACATTAAAAAAACTTATGAATTTTTAATTAAAATTTTATTTAATGAAATATTTAACCGAAGATGCTTAATTGAACCTTATTGAAAGCTTTTTATAAATATTAAGGACCACAATGACCTATACAGTAAGTTTTGGGGGCATGTCTGGCATGTTTCTAAAAAGGTGGACTTGCGTGGCAAGTCGAGTAAACCTCAGGGGTCTAAGTAAAATTACCTAAAATATTATTTTATTTATTTTAAAATAAAATAAAATTTTAATTATTCCCAACTTAACGGGGCCTTAGATTTTACACTTGAAATATTTAGCATCCCAAATACACATTGATCTTTCTAGAGAATTTTGAAATCCATAAGATTAATGGTCATATTTTAGTCTTAATAAGAGTCATAAGTAGTAATTTCTTATCTTTTTCAAACAAAGGATTTTTTTAGAAATAATAATAAAAAATAATTAATAATAATAATAATAATAATAATAATAATAATAATAATAATAATAATAATATTAGTAATAGTAAATGTTGGTTCACATGGTTGTGTCTAGTGGGGTAATGAATCCATCCTAATTAAACAAATTTAAAATTCAATTTATTATAATAATATATTTTAATTAACTTGTTATGTATCACAAGTATATAAGTTGCTCAAGCACATGTGAATAATGAAAATGTGATAAATATAATATTAAATAAAAGCAAATTAGTATAAGTGCAACAAAGTAAATAACATAAAATGTAATATAATATTTAATGTAATATTACAAATGCACTATGCATTTTTATTTTATTTACACTTTGTAGTTCGAGCAGCCTTTTATACCATTCTCTATTTCGAGTGACTCTTTTCACATAAGGGAAGTCAATCCTCCTCTAACCGCTAAATTCCTCTAGAGCCTTCGTCACTCACTAAGTTCTCAACTCAATATCCTTGTCTAATGTGTAGGCCTGTGGATTCAGTTTAATTAGTTGGTTTGGTGACCAAATAAAAAAAAAAGATTGAGTTCGGTTTTAGATTTAATGAAATTAAACCAACAAAATTAGATTATAAATCAAACTAAATCAACCAAATAATATATCGGTTTGGTTTGGTTTGGTTTGGTTAAAATTATATTTTTTATCTCAAAAATTTTCTTAATCTTCTTATAATGATATTAAATATTAATATATTAATAAAATCTAGATAATAGTTTTAATATAAGAATAATTTAGCATAATAAGTAATTTTACTCAATAACTCAATTATATCACCAAAATAAACTAATAAGAAATTCAGAAGAAATTCAGAAGTAATTGTACACATCATTACATCAATATCACAGTGTAATCAAAATTACATAATAAAATTTTCATCTGTTTATCAAAAATGATTAATATTTTTTTAAGTTTTCAGATAGTTTCCATTATAAGAATTCATTCTAATTAACACACCTAAAAAAAATGCACTATAAAAACTTATAAATATAAATATACACTATCATTTTAATAGATTTAAAGTCAATACTGTAAAATTACTATAATACAACTGAACTAACCCAACCTTAAAATCATATTTATATGTGAGTTATTTAATAATCGGTTAATTTGGTCGATTTGATTTCCAAACACGTGAAACCGAACCCAAACCAATTAATCGAAATATTCAAAATATCAAACCATCATCAAACCGTTAGATTCTAAACCAAACCAAAGTGCTAAATTTAAACAGTTCGGTTCGATTTTTCGATTTAAATTATAAATTACACACCTCTACTAATATGTAGTACTAACTAGAGGCTCACAAAAATTTTCTCTTTTGGATCTCACTAAAGGCCTTTCTCACTAAGCACAAGTGAAGGGTAAATATAAACAATAACAAAAATTATTGGATTACGTGTCATAAAAATTCAACTAACACCTTTCTTTTCATGGATTGATATCTTAGAACACTTGGAGAAATTGGATTGCATCATAAGCAATTATTTAGTTTGATCTTCGATTATCCCCAACTTATTGCACTTGCAAATTCGACATGTAAGGTAGACTTTCTATTTTAAGCTGGTCTATAAAGTCGAAAATATATAATCTGAATCCCTTAAGCTTAGAAATTATTTCATTTGTTATATATTTTTTTAAAGTAACATTTCAATTACTTATTGTTGACGTGGGAAGTAGAGGGTCCCAAAAAAGGGAGAGAGAGAGAGTTTTCTTATCTCAAGCTTTTAGTACAAAAGTGATAGAAAAGAGATTCTGCGATTCCCCCCCCCGAAAAAAGCCTCCTTCCTTGAAGCCTGTTCAACGGTATTTATGGGCAGGAGATAGTGTAGATCAGTTCGGGTTTTCCGGAAGAGGATGAAATATTCAATTGCTGAGTCCACACTAGTGGTTTCACCGCTGTCGGCCACCGGAGGAGCCGAAAGTAGTGGAAGAAGAGCTTGACTTCTTGATCTTGGCAATTTTTCTAGGGATTCATGATGGCTGAAGCATGCGAGCCCTTGGTTTGCGTGACTGGAAGAAGCATGCTGCATTGAAAATAGTGCGGTCGTGGCACGCCGACAGTGACAGGTGCAGCTGAAAAACATCATCATCGATGTTGCTGGGAAATGATCTTGAATCATCGTGGACGATGTTTGAGGAAACCTGAATCGTCAGAATCGAGGTTTGGCTGAACCCTTATGGCTGAGGTTTGAGACCTGCAATAATAATAATAATAAGGGATTAGTGCTCCCACGGTGCCACGTATACAGCTGAAATGCAGCGCTGAAACTACGTGTTAACACTTATATATTTACTATTATAATTTTAAATTTTTTTTCTTCTTTGCATGCTTTGACTTGTAATAATAACTAGAAGTGCTTAAATATAATTTTTTAAAAATAATATAATTACATTAAAAATAAAAGAATTTATTAAAAGGACTTATGTGAAATAATTTTTAAGTTGCAAGGATTTATTTATAAATTAGATTTTGTGAATTTACGTAGATGGGTTGGATATAATCTCTTATAATTTACTTATTATATAATATTTGTTTAGCTTTTCAGAATTATAAATAATTAATTTAGTTTTTTTTTTGGGGTAGAAACTAATTTAGCTATGAAATCATTAATGAAATTAAAAAAAAATTAAAAACGAATTAAGTTGATGAAATTTAATCGATTTAACTTTTTTAATTTCAACTATTTAACGCACACTTTTTAGCTTAAATCTGAGTTGGTCAAAGATATCCTCTCTGATCCAACGGCTCTGGTTTGTTGGTTAACATTGTGGGACCCACTCGGGGCATTTGTGAGCTCAACTGCTATGTTATTCTAATATATATAATTAATTAATGCCACTTGAAAAGGTAAATTACTTATAGGTACTCAAAGTTTGAGTTAACTGGTAAATATTATTAAAATTCAGGGGCATTTACCTGCATGTCATACAAATTTTTTAAAATTATACCACACATTTTCTTCACAAAATTTACACTATAGATTGTGAAGAAAGTGTGTGTGGTGTAATACATAAAGTTTTATGTGGCATATGGGTAATTATCTCTAAAATTTATTTTATTTGAGTCATTTTATTTTATAAATTTTTTTAGTAATGTCCAACTGATCATTTTCCTTCAAAGATGTAAAATATTTAGATGCGAAGTATAAGCACTTTTAAGTTAAATTATTTATAGGTACTCAAACTTTTGAAGCCAATAACATTTTAGACACAAATATATAAACTAATTATTTAACTTTTTATTTTTTTGTATTTTTTATTTTGAGAAATGTTTTTAAATATTGTTAGATATAATTTGGGCATAATGTTGGGTTGGACATAATTTTTATTTTTTCAGTACATTTAGTGATAGATTTTTGATGAAAAAACTGAGTAAATTGATTTTAAATTTTAGAAATTCAAATGAAAAGATAAGCCAAAATTATAGCTAGCTACTTATTTAGAGGAGGGTTTAACTAAAGGACTTACATGAGATAGTAATTTAACTGTGAGGATTTACTTCTCATTATTCAAATATCTAGATCAATGTGTAATGAGACTGCTTCCTTAGCAGTAGAATGCAATTTATCCTCGAATAGTAAATTACTAATTGGTGCTTAATATTTAGTCATAATTAATATTTTCATTTTAAGTTTGCATTTTGAAACTTTAGGGACTTATAAGTCCCATTTGTTTTATTTTTAGTTTATATTTCAAATTATTAATAGCTAAGTGAAGGATTTTTTAAAAGATGGGACTTCTAAAAAGATGGGACTTCTGAACTTCAGGGACCCGTCTGTAATATTCCCTAGTCCAAAATTCCGATAGTGGCAAAATGGTAATTATTCAGTTGTTGATTGTCAATATAGTAGAAGATTCGTGGAGGGATGACGACACGGCGAGCTACTGTGAGAAAGAGATGGGTTTCTCCGATGAAGAGCAGCAGCAACGCCTCCTCGCCGCCGGCGACCTGGAAAGTACGGTAGAGGTGGCCGCTGCCGCTTCCGCTCCCGCTCCGGATGACCGATTTCACATGGCATACATGGTGTATTTCACCCTAGGGATGGGCTTCCTCCTCCCCTGGAACGCCTTCATCACCGCCGTCGACTACTTCAGCTACGTCTATCCGGCGGCCCCGGTCGATCGCGTCTTCTCGGTTGCTTACATGTCGTCCTGCCTCCTCCCCCTTGTCCTTATTGTCGTCTTGGCGCATTTATCTGCCGCCGCCATCAGGATCAACGTCGGCCTCGCTTTTTTCACTGCTGCGCTCGTTTTTCCCCCCGTCATCGATGCCGTCTATGTTCGCGGTACTAGGGGGCTTTACGGTGCTTACGACGCCACCGTCGGCGCTGTCGTCGTCGCTGGAGTTGCAGATGCTCTGGTCCAGGGAGGCGTCTTGGGATCCGCCAGCGAGCTCCCCAATCGTTACATGCAAGCAGTTGTCTCGGGCACCGCGGCTTCTGGTGAGGAATTGCCTTCTTCCCCTTTCTCGATCGTCATGCAAGAAGTTTTGGGGTTTTGGATAATGAATGGAAGAATGGAGATTACATGATGGATTGAGCTATGGAGTTAAGTTCTAGATGTGACTGACAAAGATAGGATCTAAAATTAAGATCGTAGAGGAGATTTCTCAAGATATTTGCTATGGATATTTTGGTTAATTAGTTGGTTCATCTTTCTCCTCTTATTTGAATAATATCTAGTGGAATTCCACTCTGTAGATCAAAACGCAATTCTATTCCACCTTCTGAAGGGATATTCGGATTTTGGGTTAACAATGAATTATCATTAGAAGAAGTTTTATATGTACAACAAAGGTTATTCACAGAAAGCTGCAATCAACACACATTTTCACATTGTAAATCTGAATTTATTCAGCTTTTGAAAACACGTTAACTACATGGATATCACCCTTCTGCATAAAACGTTTTTCCAAATATAAGGTGACATACTATGTTGAGTAATACAGGCCCATGTTGGGATCAATATACAATTGAATTGACAACCATTAACCGAAATGTCTAGATTAGTAGATTAGGATCATAACAGTTATTTTATGTACCGCATGTTTTTATTGACTGCCAACACACAACAATTTTCCCTTCACACAAGAATCTTGTTAGAGAAGAAAGACTTGGGGCCGGTCTGGATGGCATACCCATGATGGTGTTACATGTTTACTTAAAATTTATATTCTGATAAATTTTTTCTTTATAGTTAACTATATAGTCTTTTTTATTTTAGGCTTGCATTATGTAAGGTCCCTGTAGTTAATGTTGTATTTAAGATATGGGTGCAAGAAAATATATGTTAGAGAGTTGGCAAAGTTAGTTTACAATGTTAGAAAAGAATAAAGGAAAAAATGGCAATAATACAAATGTTAGTGATAGAAGTGTTAGTTAGCAAGAGAATAAAACTACAACAATGAAATTTTATTGAGCGTTTGTTGGTTAGAAGCAAGAAAGAAAAAAGTGCAATGTGGTTATTGTTAATAGATGTTAGCTTGAGATAGTTATGTTAGGGGTAGAAAATGCTTAATACATCTATCACTGGGAATAATAAAACCTGATCAAAAGGTTTGAATACTTCTGACCTCCAAATCTTCCAATTATTTTGAGATAGACACAATTTAATTTTACTCTTTTCGGATGAACTAAACATAGCTCAGAAATTTGGAATACTTTTACCTGAATGTCGGTAAATGCATTTTAAATGGAAAGCAAAAGCATGAGCTAGTACATATTTGAAAGTAGAAATGCAAGGAAAATTTAAAGTAAAGTGCACTAGCAATATACGTGGTTAGGTCATATAATCTACCTACTCCACTTCTCTTGTGTATTCCCTGACTAAGGGATTTTCATTAACAAGCTTATTAAATGGGCCAAGCTCAGGCCACAAAGTGCAAAGCATACAAACCAAGGGGCTCAAGGCTCAAAACTCACATACTCTACACATGAGAGTAACCCTATGGTATTTCACGCCCGGAAGCCTAGAACAACCCAAAAGCACTCCAATGCGAGTCAAAGTATAGATTAAAACAAATTTGTTAAACCCTTATTGATTTTGATGATAACAAATACGTTAATAATATACTCGATTAATTTTATAATTATTAGTACATATTGTACTTAAGCTTTTCAGGCTCAAAGAAGGTTGATCGTCGAGATGATTTTGACCCAACATTGATGAAATTGGGTCAAGAATAAAGAAAAATGAAGTTGATAAAGATTGCTAAGTAAAGGAGCATCAAGTCAAAAAGTCAACTTCAAAGACGCATTCGCACTAAAATTTTAGACTATCATGTAAGTGCAAGAAATTTATAGCTCATTTATCTGGAGAAACTTAAAATAAAAATAATTAAACGTATTTCGTGATTTTCCTGATTTTTATATATTTTTTATTTTTTATTTATTTTCACAAAATTTTAAATTACACGAGTAAATTTTTCGATGACGTGTTTTCTTTGTTCATCAAAGATGTAAAAAGTTTTGATTAAATTTAACTTGACTAATAATTTTACTTTTTAACATATCGCTTTAATTTGAAATGATAAAATCTATTTCTAAAATATATATATTCTAATAATAATAAATAAATAAATAAATAAATAGAATTAAAAACTTATTTATGAAAATAAGTTAATTGAATTTTATAAAATTTATTTCTAATCGATTTCAGATGCTTTAAACTCATTCAAAACTTGATATCTTGAATTACTTGTTATTTTGAATTCCACTGACATTATTTGAGAATTATAGATTATCATCAGCTCGTGCGAACAAGGAAATGGAATAGGATTTTGCCAGCATTGTTGCAAATGATGAAGAGGAAACAAAGGATGCTGACTACAAAGTGATTTTTTAAAAAAAAATTCAGGTTTAAACAGTAAAAAGTGCATGCAGAATCACAATTTTTGGGAAGACATCAATCATAAGTTCATTGGTTTGGGATTACTTTGAGTTTACATTAAGCGGGATTTGCTTAGGTTAACTTTAACTTTGGTTAAAATTAACCTTATGGATTATTAGATCATGCATAAATCTGATAATCAACGATATTTTAAATTTTGTAAAACTTTTAATATGAAAATTAATTTTATTTCACATACTATACAAATTTTATGATAAAAATTAAGTTTATTTCACATCTTATATATATCACAAAATAAAATTTTGTACTAAATTTTTTACATATCTCAAAATAAAAATATCACATCAAAGACTATCATAATTCATGACAGATTCTATTACGCTCATTTCGGATTTAGTGATTGTAGTAAGGATCAGTGTATGACTTCCGCTTGACTTAATCGTAGTTAGGCTCAATGTTACACTTATTTCAGATTTAGTGATCATGACTGCATCACTCGTATAGTTATTTGTCTGTTGGTATACTCAATCATAAAGTAAGCTCATTTGAGATAGAAATTATTGAATCATGGGCTAGGATGCAGATGTGGAATATTGTCACCATATTCTAGATTGAGATTTGAGGGTAGGATTAGAAGTGTTAGACAACATTTAATTGAAGGGATTTAATTCAAGAGTTTTTTCATGGCTAATATGCTAGATTATATTCCTCATGAGTTTTTTTATGCTTCGATCTCTCATGATACTGCATTTACGGGTAATTCAATTTCTGATCATTCTATCAAGCATTGGGTAAGCTTTTGTTTTTCGTAGTCTAATTTTCTTCTCTAGATGGGTATTTTCTTGAATATATGGGTGATGGTCTATATGAATTCCTCATTTGCTTTCTATGATATTTCGGCAGGAGTACTTGTTTCCGCTATGAGAATCATAACCAAATCCATTTATCCACAAGATGCTACTGGATTAAGAAGAAGTGCAAATCTCTACTTTGCAGTTAGTATAGTCGTAATGATCATCTGCATCATATGCTACAATGTGGCCAATCAACTTCCCGTCGTCCAGTATTACAAAAACATCAAAGCCCAAGCCTTAAAACAAGAGAAAAACGAGAAAAACCAATTGGCAGTCGCCGCATGGAGGTCAACATTGTGGGATATTTTTGGAAGAATCAAGTGGTACGGATTCGGGATCTTCCTCATTTACGTGGTCACGCTCTCAATTTTTCCGGGGTACATCACGGAAGATGTGCATTCAGAACTCCTCAAGGATTGGTACCCAATCATGCTAATTGCCGGATACAACGTGTTTGATCTGCTTGGAAAGTCTCTTACAGCAGTATATCTCGCGGAGAATGCGACTTTGGCTGTTGGCGCCTGCGTAGCTAGGCTTCTGTTCTATCCATTATTCCTGGCTTGCCTGCATGGTCCCGAATTCTTCCGGACCGAAATTCCGGTGACGATTCTCACTTGTCTTCTAGGTTTAACCAATGGGTATTTTACATCAGTTATCATGATTCTTGCTCCCAAAACTGTGCCAATACAACATGCTGAAACTACAGGTATTGTTCTTGTTCTATTCCTAGTCAGCGGATTGACAACAGGTTCAATAGTTTCTTGGTTCTGGGTAATCTGATGACCTCTTAAGCTGCATATATATCTCATTACCCTATGAAGTAGATCGACTGCAGTAGTCTGGATCAAGCTGTTAGATGATTATGATTGATGATGGTTCAACGAATTTGTGTGTTTTTCTTTCAAATTGTGTTTTATGGTATCTTCTTTAACATTATCTTCATAATTTCTGCTTAATTTGATGACTTACTGCAGTTGTAGGTGTGATGTTAAGACTTTTTGCGACTGTTGAATGTTTCTACATGTCTTTTCTTGTTGCTTATTTCTATTTTCTACGTGTTTTTGAATTCTAATCAGTGTTGCGAATCTGTTATATGTTCAACTACCATTGTCGAGAAGAGCAATACCCGTAGGTAATTATTCATTTTTCTTTTAAGGAGTCATTTGATTTATTGTTATTTTAATATTATATTATGTTATTTAAAAAAAATATTTATCTAGTTTGATGATATTAACAGATAATTTTATAAAATATTATAATATTGTTATTCAAAATAATATTTAAATATTAAAATATTTAAATAATATGATATAATATTAAAATAATTTTAAGTCAAACGCTCGTAGAGATAAAATGGTTTTCATAGTAAAAAATGTGAAAGTTAATTGTATTGATAACTACAACTTGATTTTGTATTTGATTTGTATTTTTAAGGTTCTTCTTGTGAGGTTCTTATAATCTATCATTATTTTAAAAGATTTTTAAAATGAATTTTGTTACATAAAATACATGTTTGTCACTTTTTTTATAATTCAACTGTTAAAAGTTATTATTGAGTAAAAAAATACTATTAAAAGGTAATAAATTTTTTTCTTACTTTTATCACTCTTATTTTTTCTCTCTATTCAACACAATCTTCTTGATCTCTGTCTCTCACCCACTTTTGTAATCTACTTATCGTCCCTCTCGTCTTTTCTCTCATGTGATTTATGAGGTGTTCTTTTTTTTTCTTCTCTTTCTGTGCAAAAGGGACACCTACCCCTCTCTTTCTTATGCTTCCCTTGTTTCAGAATTGTCAAAAATCACCTTCGTCATTATGTTTGTAATTGCAATTCACGTTTATTAGTATGTCTATAATTTACTGAAATGTGTTTATAATTGTCATGTTTTTCAGTAAGATTGTCAGGTAAAGAAAGAGCGGAGCAAAGAGGGATGAGAAAGAGGACAAAGAAAATAGAGCAGATAGTGAAGGGAGAAATAGAGGAGACAAAAAGAAAAAAATCAAGAGTCAAAATAATAAAAAAATTATAAATAAAATAAAATAAAAAGGTAAAATTGAAAACTTGAATGAGATAATAGTCAAAAAAATTCCAATGTAATAGTAGGTAAAATATATGAGTCTAATAGAAGGACTTCAAAATTACATTAAAGTTTAACTATAAATAAACTATATTACTATTGCCCTTTGAAATTTTTATGATCTGCATGAAATTATTCACATTGCGTGGGACCAGGATGCAATTTACCCTTATTTTTATCTGCTTCATGATTTGCTTATCGGCAGTTCGGTCTACTTCGTGTCTCCTCGATGCCCTCTCTGAGTTCTGCCCATTGCACGGCTTCCTTCAGCCCCATCCTACTGGAGCGCTCCTCCGAGACGGCCGTCGGATTGGCGGCGCGGCCGATCCCTTCCCATGGCATTCCTCCAAGGCTGATCCGGGCTCAGCGATGCCGAAGAAAACGAAGACTTTCTCGATCAACCGCTGGAATCGAACTACGAGATGGATCTTGTCGGCCGATGGTTCTTCACTCGCTCGTCATGATGTAAAACGAGATGGATCCAAGCCTTACCTTCCGGCAATCGTGCCGCGATGACATCGACAGGGATAGCGTAGTGACGTGCCTGAGCAAGATCTGGTCGGAGCTCCGTCGGATCCCAGGAAGGAGAGCCTCCAGAGCAAGAAGGATAGGACGAAATCGCCTGCTGCGGCACGTCCTGCTTTAGCTACCGGTCGAACACGGTGACTTTCATTGGCCCAGCCGCCATTCTACATGCCGACAGGTATTGACCTCCCTTTTTTAGGAATCTACGCACATACCATGTGAAACTAAGATGCATACTATACACTCAAATTGTGTTAATCGCCATTTTTGTTTTGGAGTAAGCCTTTGTTGTTATTATCATTATCGCTGTATCAGCCTATCTAGTTTACAAATATTTTCATTTTGATTGGTTTTATGCGTCAACCTTTGAGAAATCGTGAACTTCAGACATTCTTATTTGATCTGAATTCTGAAAGATTCTCCATTGTGTTCGAGTTTTTTTCTGCTAGATCTTTTTCTTACTAGCTTTTCTGTTAGTTTGATGCTTATTTTTTTTCTGAGTTTTTCCGCAGAAGGCTATGGAATTTTGGGAATTTTTCTTTTGCCCTGTTTGGCGTGAGGACCAAAACAGGACTAAAATAGTACTAGTTTAAAAAATAATAATAATAATAATAATAAATAAATTATTTTAATTATTCCACACAAATTTAAATATAAAAAATAATTTTTTACTTCACATACTCAATAATTTTTAATAAAAATATAAACTTTATTTCACATCTTAGATCAAAATACTCGATTTGAATATTTTGATCTAAGAATGTGAAATAAAGTTGATATTTTTATTTTAAATTGTTGAGTATATAAAGTAAAATAATATTTTTTATATTTGAATTTGTGTGAAATGATTTAAAATATTTATATATTATTATTATTATTATTATTTTTTAAATTAGTACCATTTTGGTTCTCGCGCTAAACAGGGCCAGGAGTAGAAGTATTTGTACATGAGATCCGTGGATGAAATGGGAATTCCACTTCTGTACAACACTGAATCACTGAAAGCTTCTACTTCAACCCACTCCTCATTCTTGGTCAGCAGTCGCCTTCCAGAGTAATATCCCATGCTACTTTGATGATATCTGTGTTTGTTTGGATTTGCTATTTATTTGATTCATCAAACTTTTGTCGGCAATTTTATCGAATCTGTTTGCGATATCGATGCAATGAATGCATGTGGACCTCACACATACACGTAAATAAAAGAGCACGACACTTTAGGCTCCGTTTATTTGCCCGTTTAAAATTAATCTGCTTTAATTTTAACCAGGCATATCACATCACACATAAAATTTAGGGATAATTACCTACATGCCACACAATTTAGTTTTATTTATGCCTTACCCATCCATTCTTAGTTAATTACGCTATGCACACTCAAAACATTATAAAATCTTACATACACACATTTTAATTTATTTCTATTATAATGAGTTATTCTAATTTTTTAATAACCTAATTATAGTTAGATTACAAAAAATCTGGGCCGTTCATCATATTATTTTAAGGATATTTAAATATATTTTGAGTGAAAATCCTAAAATCTTAATATTTAGGTTGCAGCAAAGGAAGGAGATATCCGTGATGTGAATTGATTTTAGGACAAATCAGCGTTTTAGTGTGGGAACCTGCATAATTATACATATTTTCAATATTTCCTAAATTTTTGAAAATTTTAAATACAATTAATATTCATATATTGTAAGGTAAATTTTTTACTTACGGTGTTATTGTCGCATAAAAATTTTAATTATATTCTAATATTCTCATAATAATATTATTTTCTTCAAAAGTAATGTATATATATATATATGTGTTTGTCTTCATGAACTCTTTGTTTCAGTCGGTATTTAATGAATTAATTGGACCTGTTTGGCACGATGATCAAAATCAGGACAAAATAGTACTAATTTAAAAAACAG
>JAEMOT010003971.1:73775-95864 GCA_019297695.1 Apostasia ramifera | reverse complement strand
CGGGGGCGGGGGGAGAGAGAGGGCAGGGGAGGAAGATGGAAGCGAGTAAGGGGTTGAAGAAACGAGTGATGGTGACCTTCGACGTGGACGGCACCCTGATCAAGAGCACTGGAGGCTCCTCCAATCGACTCCACCGCCAAGCCTTCTCCCACGCCTTCCTCCAGGTCTTCGGCCTCCAAGACGCCACCATCGATGCCGTCCAGGTGCTTGTTTATCTCTCTCTTCCTCTCTCCTCCGCATACCCAGATCCAGTTTCCTTGCGCATTCTGCCAGTCCGTGTGAAGCTTTCTCTTATTTTCCTTCTAACTATCCATCTTTTTCTCTTTCTTCTGGATACGGTTTTCTCTGAATCTTCCGATTAGATCGGAGAAATTAAGTTTTCGAATTTAGTTATTTGTTCACTGCTTTGATTTCCGAAAGCCATTTTGCCGAAGATGTTAAAGTCGTTAAATTAGTTGTCTATATGGAGGGTTTGTGATAGAATGATAGTTCAATGGTAGAAGTTTCACATTGTTATAAGTCTTTGTTTTATGTGCCAGCGATATATTTGAGTTTCATGGCTTGTTAGAGTTTGTTCTAGGTTAAACATACAGCATGACATCCATCTCAAAACTTTTACCCAAATTAGTTGAGTTAGGCTACATAGAGTTCTCCTCTCTGTTCCTGTCTATTTAAATCAATGCTTTCTGTAAGTGCTAGCGAGTCATGCTCATGTAAATGATCATATACTGTTTATGGAAGTATGGAGTTCAGTGGGAACATATGGCCAATCTGGCTTTAGGAAATCTGCATCGTAGTGTTTGCTCCTGTGGAAGAAAGAGAAAGGAATGATAACAAAGAGTAGCCAGAGTAAGCTAAGCTGTACTTGGTTTGAAGATCAATACTATGTCCACAAGCTGAGCCAAGAAAGAGATATCCACTTAAGGATATATTCCAGATTACAAATGGGGTCAACAGACTGAGAGGGAGGGAGGGAGGGAGAGAGAGAGTTTGCCAGAGGGTGCTCTATTAGGGCCATGCCTTGCTTCTCAATGTGGTTGTTAGTTGTCCGCTTTCATAGAGGAAATGACCTCTTATTTATAAAGGAGAAGGCTATTATGGTGAGAGGAGAGAGCACACACGTCCTTTGTCAGACGGATGACACATTCACCTTTAGGAGCTCGAGTACCCATCCATTTGCCCCTCGATTTACCAAGAGTCCATTAGGCATTGACTGGTGGGATATGCTTTGATTCTCCATGATATTGAATGGTGAATCATATCTAGATGGCTTGTTTTGTCTGGGTGTAAGCCAGAAGAAGCTGAAGGAACATTAGTAGAGGTTTCATGACTCAGATAGGTTGACAGAAGATATTGTTCTAGTCATGGTAACTTAGATGTTTGGTTTAGGATTTAGATACATTCTTAGCTTGGAGGTGACTTAGACAATTTCGAATATGTCAAGTAATTTGTGGTGCCATGTGGGTGGCTTGGATCGAAGAGACACTTAAGCACATAAGCATTAGATCCCCATTTGGTTGGGTTCAATCATTTCTTGTTGGCCCAACTAAATGGTTGTACTGCAGTAGCGCTTTCCCTAGCCACCTATAAAAATATTCTTGGGATAGTTTTTGCTTGTCTTTTGTGCAGATCAGTCTGCAAGCGCTGAATCTGCTCTCGAAGAGTTAGGGATTCTTGGACGAAAATGGAGATGGACTAATGAAGAATTGGTTGGTTTGTTTGATGACATCAAGGAAATGTGTGATGAATATCTACAAGAGAACAATGAGTTATTGATAATGAAATCTGTCACTAATGCTCATAAATCTGTCGCTAAAATGTACATTGCACAAAAAAAAAGTAACAGAATTTTAGTGATATTTTCGTCACTAATTCCATTACTACTATTAGTGACAAAAGCCATTGTAGTTCAATTCATTTCAAACAAGTAATTTAGTGACAATTTTAATGTTATTAATTCTGTCACTACATTAGTGACAAACTAATAACATTTTTATGATTATTATTTGAGAATTTTATGATCTTACAATTAAAATCTTGTCATTAGTAGCATATTTATATTTAAGTATGCGTATGCAAGAATTAAACAATCTACACATGATATAAATTAGGGTAAATTACACTCGAGCCCCTGAGTTTAAGGCATATTATCATACAAGTCCACGTTTTTAAAATTATAATATTTAGGTTTCTGAATTTTAATGTAATCATGAAATTGGTCCCTTTTATTTTTTTATTATTAAATTTTTTTAATTTTCTATTCTACCTCTTCGCCCGCTCTCTCTCGTCTCTCCCAGTCTTTCTCTGCCGAAGCGGCCGGCGACGGCAGAGTGAGGGCCAGCGACAACCGCCGCACGCTTTCTCTAGCGGAGCCCCCGCCGGCGGCGAAGTGGGGGCTGGGGACAACCACCAGTGGAGGTGATTGCCGCCCCCTCTTCTCTCTCTCTCTCTCATCTTTGCCGCGCTCTTTGGCAGGGTCGCCGTTGTTGGCAGAGCGGGGGCGGGGGGCTCCACAGGCTATTGTCCCCCACCCCTTGTTACGCTGCGGGAAGTTTTCTCCGCTGGTGACGGCTGCCATTCCTGAGAGAGCGCGGTAGAGACAAGAGAGGGAGAAAGAGAGAAAGCAAGAGATGGAGATCAGAATCACTTTCACTCGTTTCTTCATTTTCATCTGCCTCTTCATCATCATTTGCTTCCATACACCGTTTCATTCAATTGTTGATTGACTTGTGAACAATATTTATGTTGTGATAGTGCTTCTTCTAACATTTTCTTCACAATAGCATATATATTATGAATAGATAAGCAACTGTAAAGTTAACAAAACCAAAAATATGTGATAAAATATTTTTATAAAATTAAATAGTTGAGTTATTTAATATCTGTTATACATGAGTCATTTAGAAATGTCATTTCGTGTGATACTAGGAATCCTTAAAAAAAATATATATGTAACAGCATGTTAAAATGCGCCGTTGCCGGGTTCCAAGTCCCGGATGAGAAACGCGGAGGGTTGCGTTAGGCAGTCCACAGTCAACGTAAAATTTATCGAATCAATTATGACATGAATCCTTTAGAAAATTGCGCTAAAGTTAGGGCGTTCCCTGGAATCAACGCGCTGTATTGCCTGAATACAATGAAAAATGGGCAAGGGCCGCTGCATCAGTGCCCGGGTGTAGTGAAAAGTGAGCAAGGGTCCCCACATCATGGACGGATGCCGGTAAAGAAGCTAGTCCACCATACTAGAACTCAAGTCAGTAGAATTAGATTAGGAACTTGGAATATAGGCAGCCTGACGGGCAAACTAATGGAGTTGGTGGATATTATGATTCATAGAAAGATTAATATTTTTGTGCATGCAGGAAACAAAATGGGTTGGAGAGAAAGTTAAGGAAATTGATGGTTTAGATTTTAAATTTTGGTACTCTGGTAAGAAAAAAAATAAGAATGGAGTGGGTATAATTCTGGATAAGAGCTTGAAGGATCACGTAGTGAAAGTTAAGAGAAATTGTGATAGAATTATGCTTTGAAAATTATAATCAATGGAATGATTATTAACATTGTAAGTGTGTATGCTCCCTAACTAGGTTTGAATACGAGTATAAAGAAAAAATTGTGAAATAATTTAGAAAAGTTAATAAAGAGATATCTCAGGAGGAAAGATTATTTATTGGAGGAGATTTAAATGAACATGTTGGAAGTGTTGCTGAGGAATTTAATAGCATCCATGGTGGATATCGTTTTGGAGAGATAAATCAGGAGAGTAAAATTATTTAGAGTTTTCTTCAGCATATAATCTTGTAATTGCTAATAATTTATTCAAGAAGAGAGAGGAGCATATTATCACGTACAAGAATGGAACTTCAAGAACTCAGATTGATTATTTTCTTATAAGGAAACGAGATTGCTTGGATTATAAAGATTATAAAGTCATTCCAAGTGAATGTTTGACTATCCAACATCGATTAATGGTTTTAGATTCTGAGATAAAGTATTGGAGAAGAAATAATATGTCAAAATTCTATTTTCGGACTCCATGATGGAATCTAAAGAATGAGAACAAATGTATATTTAAGAAGAAGGTTCTAGAACTTGGGCAATGAAATATTAACGGGAAAACTGATCTTATGTGGTTGACAGTCGCTAACTGTATCCGTAAGGTAACGAAGGATGTGCTGGGAGAATCCAAAGGAATGATTCCAAATAATAAAGATACTTGGTGGTGGAAAGATGATGTACAAAAAAAAATTAAGGAGAAGAAGATTTGTTATAGAGATTAGTTTAAAAACAAAAATAAGAATAAGTGGGAGAAATATAAAATGGCTCGACTAGAATCTAAGAAAGCAGTAGACAATGTAAAAAATATGGCTCTTGAGGATTTATATAAGAAGCTAGACACTAAAAAAGGAGAAAAATAATTGTATAAGATTGCCAAGACAAGAGATAGAAAAATTAAAAATTTAATTGAAGTAAAATGTATTAAAGATGAAGATCAAAAAGTACTTTTCATGGAAGAAGATATCAAAGATAGATGAATGAGTTACTTTCAACAGCTTTTCAATGAAGGTTATGAAAATTCAATTAATCTTACGGAATTCAGCACCCCAAAAAAGTAAAAATTACTCTTACATCTGACGTATTAGTAAAGTTGAAGTCTGAAAAGTTTTAAAAATGATGAAGCATAAAAAACAGTAAGACCAAATAACATCCCAATAGATGTTTGGAAGTGCTTAGGAGATAAAGGAGTTTTTTGGCTCATTAGATTGTTTAATATGATTTTGAAGACTAAAAGGATGCCAAATGAATGAAAAAAAAATATATTAGTATCTATTTATAAGAATAAAGGCGATGTGCAGAATTATGCTAATTATAATGGAATTAAATTAATGGATCATACTTTAAAACTTTGGGAGAGGGTGATCGAACAAAGGTTACGCTATAATACTAAGATATCATAGAATCAGTTTGGTTTTATACTAAGAAGATCTACTATAGAAGCCATAATTTATTAAAAAGTTTAATGGAGAAGTTTAAGGAGAGAAAGGAAAATCTATATTTGATTTTTATTGATTTGAAAAAAAACTTATGATAAAGTCTCAAGAGAAATACTTTGGAGAGTTTTAGAAAAGAAGAGATTTGCACTGCTTTTATTCAAATTATTAAAGACATGTATGAAGAAGCTGTTACCTGTGTTCGGACACAAGGAGGTTTAACTAAGGATTCTTCTATTACAGTTGGATTACACCAAGGCTCAGATATATCCAATATGAAGTGCCTTGATGTATGCTCTTCGCAGATGATATTGTCCTTATTGAGAAAACTAAAGAGCGAGCTAAAGCGAAACTAGAGCTTTGGAGGAATACTCTAGAATTTAAAGGTTTTCATTTCAGTAGATCAAAAATTGAATATATGGAGTATACATTTAGTCAAGAAATAAATACTTATATAGGAGATGTGATAATTGGTGATTAAATTGTCAAGAAGAGTGAGCGCTTTAGATACCTTGGATCAATCATACAAAATGATGGTGAAATAGATAATGACGTTATTAGAAGGATTCAAGCAGGATGAGTAAAATGGAGAAATATTTCTGGTGTGTTGTGCGATAGAAAAATCTCATCCAGAATTAAGGGTAAATTTTATAAAACTGTAGTAAAACTAACGATAATATATAGTGCTGAATGCTAGCCTGCAAAGAGGAAACATACAAATTAAATAAATATTGCAGAAATGAGGATGCTAAGGTGAATGTGTAGATATACACGAAAGGATAGAATGAGAAATGAGTATATCCGAAAGAAAGTTGGTGTTGCACCAATTGAGGATAAATTTAGAGAAAGTCGGCTTAGATGGTTTGGATATCTAAATCGTAGGTCGATTGAAGCTCCAGTTAGAAAAGTTGAGTTATTGGATTTTGCCCAGATACAAAGAGGAAAAGGGAGATCAAAGAAGACATGGCAAGAAACTATAAGGAGTGATCTTAGTTACTTAGACTTAGATAAGAATTTGGTAACTGATAGAGCGCAATGGAAACAAAGGATTCATGTAGTCGATCCCACCTAGTGGGATTAAGGCTTGGTTGTTGTTGTTGTTGTTGTAACAGCATGTTAAATTAATTATGAAATTAAACACTAGTGGGTACTCGTGGTATTATATTATCGGTATTTCCCTTTCAATTCCAAAATTGGCAAAAATATGAACCCTATACTTATATCATAATCTTTCCAAAACTATATGGATCATGAAATGTACATATGAAGCATAGTTGGATAAATATACATATACATTAAAGAAGTTCGTTGGCTTCTGCTCTTTATTCAGTATATTCAAGAGTAGATATATGATATGAATCCATGGTTTATTTAATCATCACGCACATCAAAGTTCACACTTTCATCTAAAGATTTGGCACGTATTGTTAGTATATAACATTGATTTCAGATAAAACTCATAATCCTAATTTAAGATAAAATGAAACAAGCAGTTATATGACAGATTAAAGTAAAATGACATTAGATAAAATATCTTCATTTTATCAAATTAAATAGGAAGAAAGATATATAACACAAACATATTAAAGTTTCTTTTATACAAATGAAGATAATAGGCAAACTTATCACATGCAATTGGTTTTGAATTGTTGTCAATATACTTGTAACATTCCGTGATCCTAATGTAGAGGTATTGTTCGCTTTGATTTTAGGAAACTACATGACTTAAGTACTTTCTAGGAGGTCACGCATCTCAATACTACTTTAGTCCAAGCACGCTTAACTATGGAGTTTCCCATTATTAGTCTTACAATTTTGCCCTAAAAGGCGCTTCTAGCATTTAAGATCACGTTATCTACTTATATAGTTTAGTATCTCCTTCCCTTTCGATGTGGGACATTCATTCCTGTATCTCTCTCACCACTTTTTGTTGGCCTAGAAGCCTGTCAGGAGCCGTACTTTGCCTCGGTGATTTCTTCTTTTAAGACATCACCCTGCGATCACTCCCTGCTCTCTTCGACCACAGGCGTTACAACACTCATCCGTTCCTTTCTTCTTTCTTGTTCTCTAAAACAACTCCTTACGTGAAGGCTCTCTACCAAGCTCCTGTGGCTACAAATAAATTGACATATATATAGCATTGTCAATATATCAATATGTAAAATAATAAAACTGAGGTCTTGTTTGGTTCGAGGGTTGAATTTTGAATAAAAGAAAAAATATTTTATTTTATAAATTTAATAGGAAAAAAATTTTGTTTAATATTAGAAAGTGTGTAAAATGTGAAATAAAGTTAATTCTAATATTCGTATTTGTATTAGATGTGACATAAAGTTGATTTTTACAGTTAAAATTTATATTGGGCAAAAAAAAAAACTCGAACCAAACTAGTTCTGAATGTCATTTTTCTTACTAATCTGCGCTTACGAGTCACAGACGATATAGAACCCCCAGAATGCTTAGTAATTGCTCCCTCTTTCTATGTCAAATGATTCTTTGAACCAGCTTTCAACATTTTTTGCCATTCATCACTAGACCAATGCAATATTAAACCCTCCCATAGGGCACCATGCATCAATTTAGGCCCACATCCCCTAGTTTCTCCTATTTTATCAGTATTTGCTTTCTTCAATGCCTTCTTTCAAGCTTTATTAGGAGTATGTGAAAAAGAATGTGATATTATTTTCTCCCATGCCTTTTTGACCAAGGAAGTATTCTCAGGTGCCCAGGAATATCTATCCTCATATGTTATAGATTTACATATAAATATAATGTATAAAATTGTAATTTAATGACACGTGAATTATATGTATTAGTACCTGAAAACGATTCCAAAGATCTGTTTTTTTCTTGAGAGGCACTTTTGACCAAGTTGGGTATGTGCCTATCATTATTTCCTTCACGTCCTTTGTGGCTACACGACCAACCTTTTCATTTACAAACATGAAAAAATATGAATTAGTTATAAAATTTGAACAAACAGAATTAAGAACCACACTCATGTGAAGCTTACTGATTATTTTCTATATCTCCAACGGATGATTGGGTTTTGGTGCAGACTTGAGATTCATTGGCTACATGGTTACATCTCTCTATCCACTATCAAACATGATGAGGTCTACAAAATGAACAATAAATATATCCCATAATCACTGTATCCAATTAAATCTCAAACATATATAAAAGGTAATGTACAATCTAGTGAGCTACTAGAGTAAAAGCCTTCTTCAATTTTCTTATCCAGTTGTTTTGCCTTCTCCTTCTCAATTATATTGGTTGGTCAATTCAAATTTCTTTTTCTCTTGTTTAAATTTATTTCCTCGTCATTATTGGATATATCAAAAGACTTGTCGTCGAGTTCAACTGAAGGTGATATTTGCCTTGGTAGATGTTTCATCCCTTCCTTATAGTACTCATCTAAAGCAAATGACTGTCATCATGTGACTCAATAAATCGGCTTTGGAATCTTCCTTTTGCTGTTGTTTTGCAAATGACCCACCATTCATTTCTTTCCTTCTGCTTATATGGATATCTAACATAATGGACTTGTTGAGCTTGAGAGGCAAATTTGAATGGGTCATAAGAAGCAAGCCTTGTCTTATGCTTAATCTAAATCAAACCATGATGATCAACACTGAGTCCCTTTCTAGACCAATTCTTCTCATTCACATTCTTTTTTTTTTAATTCTTTCTCACTCACATTCTTAGCAAAATTCAAGCTACCCATTTGGAAATCTAAATTCTATTGCCCGGGAACAAATATCTTTTATTTGCTCCTTTGTCAAGGTGTAAGAAGATTTAGGCTTGAACTCTCTCCCATTTATAATCAACTCAAGCTCATATCATTTACAAAACTTTTCCAAATCTTTTCTAGCTTTTGCATTATCTTTTTGTCATTTCTTTTATATCCAATACAGTGTACAAGATGTTATAAAAAACATTTCGTTCAATATACATTATATCAAGGTTGTGGCAGATATTGGTTGTTTACCAATAAAGTGACTCCCAAAAAATATTTTCTATTACCCAATTGCGTTCTTTTCCGAAGCCATGCATAGTTTGTTTTCCAGATTGTGTTCCAAAGGTAATAGTAGGTAAATGTTAGACTAAAATTCTCCCTCCCAGAAAGATGAGGAGGTGGATTCTTCTCAACTACGCTTTTCCTAAATTTATCCCTTTATTTTCTAAAGGGATGATCAAGAGGAAGAAATTGCCTATGACATTCAAAAAAAGAAACCTTTCCTCCATTCTCTAAAATGAATGCTTTACTTTTCTCCAGGCAATATGGACCTGATGGTTTTCCATTAGTACTCCACCCAAACAATATGGCATAAGCTGGAACATCACTGATTGTAGTTGTTCGACCTCAGCCATGGATTTTGATAGCATAAGTTGAGGAATCTCCAGAATTAGTGTTCCGATATTGTTAATTTCGCTGTATTACATTATAGAAAGTGTAGGTGCCATCTTATTTAATCTCCTCCCAGTTTTACTTCTCTATAGAAATGATGCCTCTTCAGTGTGAGCATGTTGTGCACGAATAAATTTTTAAAATTACTCATTGCTTTCAAAAGTCTATTTGTTCTTTTACACCAAATGCTTTTGCTTCAACCTCATCCTAACACTGTTATTCTACATCTCTCCTTTAGTGCAGCATCATGGTCAAACGGATCCCCTTATACTTGTGAATACGCTTGTGCACTATGGCATACCTTCTGATGTAAGTAAGCTGTAGATTTTCTTTCTTTTTTCTGCATAGGAAAATATCTAGTTGTTTTGTGACTAAACTCCAAACCCTAAACTTTGTAGTTTTATACAGCATATTATAGCATTACCTTTTATGCAAGTTATGAAATTTGGTTACAAGAAATACTAGTCTCTTTTTGTCACTTTTTGTAAGATTTATAATCTTTTGTGATTAATTTACATTAAGAAAGCATGGTATAAAAATTTTAAGGAGTTTTGAGGATCTTATTGATGCGAATCCATTGGAAGCTAAAGGCAAACTTGGTCATTTCATTATTAAAAGGATTAGTAACTTCATATTTTAGATTTAGAATATTAGCAGAGGAATTATTCTTTTTAGAATTTTTCAAGTTATTTAAGTTGAGACATATGGGGGTTTACTATTAATTTTTCTATTATAGTTGAATTACACTAAGACTCAACTTTAAGTTTATATCTCTTTCTATTAGTTATGAAGGCCTTGTTTGTATATATTTAAGAAAGATGCTTTGGTATTTGTTTTTTTCAAATGATATTTTTCTTATTGATAAGACTAGAGATGAGGCTAAGACAAAACTCAAGTTATGTAATAATACCTTAGTCTAAAGATTTTTATCTTAGTATATCAAAAATTGAAAGTATAGAGTGCATATTTAGTTAAGATTGAAGTGATTGTGTTGGTGAACTGATAATTGGTGATCAAGTTATTAGGTAGAATAAATGATTTAGATATCTCGAATTAATCATACAAAATGATAGTGATATTGATGGTGAAATTATTAGCAAAATCTAAGTAGATTGAATAAAGTGGAGAAATATATCTAAGATATTGTGATAGAAGAATTCGACTTAAACGTAAAGATAAATTTATAGAATAATATTAAGACCAGCGATATTATATAGTACTGAATGTTGACCTACAAAACAGTGAAGTATATTATGGGATTTCCCTAAGAATTTAATGTGCACTTAACTCTACATCACTTCTCTCCTCATTTCTTCGATGTTGTCTCTTCGAAACTGTAGGACTCATTACTTGTACCTTTTGCCTTCATAGTAAAACCTTTTCAAAACCTCCACCAATAGGTGTCATGGTTTTCCATTCTCATGGTTCTACGTAAAAAACTAACGCCCTTTGCTTCTTTTTATTATTTGTTCAATTACTTGTGAATTTCGTGCATCAACAATCCCGTACAGGAGTGAAACCTGGATACAAAACCTTTCATACCCACTCATGGATGACACTCCAAACCTAAATCCATCCATCCCTAATCCCCATGCTTTTAATTCCCTTCGGGTTGACGATGCCTTCGATGTCAACCAATATCTTCAAACCCTAACACAGATTGTGATGACACTCTCACAAATGATGAACGTGTTTCTCGCTAGCTAGCCTCCCAACCCTCATCCAACACAAAGTCCAAATGCATTGTACGACGAACCATGACTGCAGGCTTTCGTTCAACTTGAGACTGCCCTTAAAGAAGCCAGTGCCTTCGCCACGGGGAAGAGTTGCTCAGAGGTCTACCTGTCAATGCCTCCGGCGAATTCCATCTTCACACCTAATATCATAGCGGCGCCAACACCACGCAGTTATAAGCCCCCCAAGGTCAATCATTGACAGCCTAACGGATCCCACGCAACACGTCAAGCGTTTTGAGATTGCTCTCGCAACTGACAACCCTATCTCTGATGCCTACAAACGTCACCTCTTCTCCAATACTCTGACGGGCCTTGCCCTTGGCTAGCTCAACAAAATCCCCATTGGCTCCATCCTCAACTTCAAACAGTTCACCTAGCAATTCAAAACAAGGTTTGGCACTTCCTAAACAACTGTTCAAACGATTCACGAGGTCTGGCATATAAAACAGCACCCTGATGAACCACTTTGTGACCACATTAGCCATTCTCAAATATGAACGTGGAGACAAATGACACCACGAGCAACAAATCAACCGTGATCTTTGTCCACAGTATATTACAAAGCGAACTCTACGACTCATTTGTAAACGACATGCTCAATCCTTTATGGAGGCCAAAGCCAGTGCTGAAAAATGCATTCATCTGGAGGATGCGAACACTGTTCAAGCCACTAGCAAGGCTAAAGCTACAACCCCTAAGCCGAAGAAAATAGAAATACCAAAAGCCGAGCAAACGACTCCCTCTAAGAGAGGCTTTCGGGATAAGAGATTCCTCCATACACTAGGAAAGTGTAAGCATGATGGCGACTTCAGCTGCACCTCGGCTCTTGTGTTCATTTAAGAGGAGATTTTCTCAACCCGTAGGGACAAGGGTTACATCTACCACCAAAAAGAAATGTTTTCAATGCCACCACCAGCTAGTGCTATGGTCTTTTCGTTCTCATGGTTTCCACATAAAAAACTTGGCGTCCTTTTCTTCCCTTTTATCATCTGTTTGATTTACTTGTGAATCTCGCACATCAATAATGAGGATACCTTAGCAGCACTTTTTATGGAAGTTTATATACAGGGCTATTTGTGTGAGTGGAGTTCTTTTTAATTGGAGGAGAACAGAACAATGCAGTTCCATAGAGGCTAAATGGAAATGTGATTATTTGATTGTTAAAGGGGTTTAACAGCTTCTTATTTTAGATTTATAATATTAAAAAAGGTGAATTATTCTATTTTACTCTGTTTCCTTTTCAGCATTCTAATTGGTTAGGCATGCATATTATTTCTTTTTAATTATCTTTTATTCATTTAGATAAGATTTGATGTATTTTCTTTTCATTATATAGGCAAGAACTCTGTAAATAGCCCAATTATCTTTTTACTGAGCAACTTGGTGAATGAATAAATATTTCTGTCTAATTCATCTTTTTCCTCCTCACTCCTCTTCTTCTTCTACTTCTCTCCTTCTTCATCCTCTTCTATTTCCCCTTCCCATTCCCCGTCATTCTACATCACTTCTTCAGTTACATATTAATTTTTTGAGCTAGGCATTGGTAATAAGGTTTGTCTATCAATAAGATTAGGAATCACTAGATGAAACTGCATACTAGTTTAATATCTCTAGAGGTAATCGTTTGTTTATGATTCCTTTTCTTGAAATACAAAGTTTTTTCCTTGTCTAATTTGCATCCTTGCTGCAATCACAATATTTGAAATGTTACCATTCAGATATCTCTTGTTTCTCTTATTGACTGAGGAGATTCATAGATAATTTTGAGACTTCATTGCCTGCTGGAATTAGATGTGTGTTTACCAAAGAAAAAGGAAAATCTATCTCTATGAAAAACCAGATCTATCTCAGTTATTGGTACACTACATAGATTTTTCTTGCATGGAAACGTCACATGATAGGTAATTTTGTCCGTCCAGATATAGTTTTCTTAAATGCTTTCCTTTAATGAATTAATGATTATTGAAATTATGAATATTACTATACAGAACTAATAGAGATTGATAATAATAATAATAATAAATGTCTTTTGATTAAAGTGAAGAAATTTAACTAAAGATGCATATTTTAGCTCTCATGTTATAGCTAATGTTAATAACAATTAGGCACTTGACTTTAGTTGGCCTTTTACATAGGTTAACAATTTCTTTAAAACGGTTTCTGTTTCCTTCCATTTTTAATTTCATGTAGGTCTCCAAGTTTTTGGTTTTTTTAATCAATGTGATCCAATTAAGGGCGTGCTTAGTTTATTGTCATCTTGATGCTATGTCATGTCATCTAAATGTCTTGACATTTAGATGTCATTTTTTGGGTTATAATTCTAAAAGTTTTAACAAGATTATCTACATATGTCATCAAATCAAACAGTTACTTTCTCTAGGTAATATGATATTACATCAATATAACATTGAACCAAATGCCCCTAAATGCTTTTACCTAAATCTGATGATTTTGTCTCTTTCATTTGCATTGATCTTTCCTCATCTCCTCCCCTTCTTTCCCTTTATTCCACCATCTCCTCCCCGTAAAGGAGAGAGTGGGAAGGGTTTTGAGGAAGGAATGAGGTCGAGAGTGGGGATAGAGCAAGAGAAGGTGGGAGGGTGGGAGGGAAAAAAAATTGAAAGGTGATGCAAATATTTTAGTTTAATATAGTGACAAATTACCATAGGGACACGAGTTATTAGCCTTGGTTACTTAGGCATGGACGTTTGTTAAAGGCAAGCTATAAATCAAGGATCTACCTATTATTTATACCTAAACTTACCTCGAACCTTGAGAGAGATGGGGGCTACGAGAATGTTGGGTGGGGTGGGGGTGGGGAGAGGGAAAGTTTAATGGGTATTTGGATAATTTTGTTCAAAATAGCAGCAAATTAACCGAAGAACTACCATGAAACGAGTGATAAGCCTCAACTATTTAGACATTAACCTATGTGAAAGAAAGTCTAAATATCATCGATCTTCATATTTCTTCCCCCATAGTCATCTAGTAAAGTATTTCTAAAAACCGAAGGCTGCTACAATGAACTGCATCAAGCTAAACACCAAATTATTTTGTTGTAAAATACTTTGAAGAACTAAAGGTTGTAAACATGAATTACTGGTACAATGAATATAATGCCTAGCAAATACACTAGATTGTAGATAGTAATAAAGTGGTTTGAGTTCAAATTATCATTCCCTCAGAGACTAACTAATTAAGTACTAGAATTATATGACTGACTACTCTAAGTTAGATTAAGCATGCTTTAATTGATTGATAAATTAATTAATTAAATTAATAGTAAAACTCAAAACAGTAATGATATATTTTAAATCAAATAGTTTTAGGCAGTTATGGCACATGAATCGACCTACCCTAATAGTACAATTATCAAAATTTCATGAATTAAATATTTAGCTGGAGATGTCACATTGATACCCTCTATTGCACTTATTACCCTATCTCTAGGTTATAACAAGTTTATTTCTATTTTATAATTCTCTATATCTCTATGAGAAATTGATTAAATAAAAAATGCATTCACATTCTATTGGATTCCTAGCTCAAAGCGAATTTCAAATCACTTTATTGCTAAAACTGCATAATAAAACCGGATATTATCTCTAGCCTGTTTAACTTAATGGTGTATGACATTGTATGCATTCCTAATCTTTCTCCTCTCGGATTCAAAATTAGGTACTAAATCATGTAAATAATGATCAAGCATTCACTAGCATTAAGATCAATATTATAAACTAACATCAACCAACAATTTAAATCATGACATCAAAGCATCAAATTGCAATAGGGTTAGGCCTTATCATGGCGTTAGTTAAAGAGTTTGGCTCATCATAGGGTTGAGAATAGCAAGAATTCTAAACAAAAGCATAGTAGAAAAATTTAAATATAGAGAAAAAGCATGGGTTCTTTTAAAATCACAGAGAGATCCGGCCTTATGTTCTTTCTCTTTTTTGTCTACTTTTCCTGCTATTGTTCTTTTTGTTCCCAGTCCACTCTTCCGGCTTGTTTCTCTGTCTCCGCTCGTTTCCGTGCCCACTAGAGAAGCCTTAAAAAAATAAAACGCCTTTTTAATCCCCTTGGAGAGTAGAGAGAAAATCCATTCTAAGAGCTGCCGGCCTTTTCTTCTTAATAAATTTATTACTATTGTTATTATTATTATTATTATTAAAAAGATGCTATTTCTGTTAATCCTCAGGTAGCTTTATAGCAAGCATGCACAACTTTCTAAATTCATTTTCAGAATTTGATCAAAAAAAGTTTAATCTTAATTGCTGTTTAACCTTACAAATCAACCAATATGGAATGTTTTAACCATTATGATTAATCAATTACCTTTAATGTTACTTGCACTAATTGATTTCAAGAAATAAATGCCGTTCTATTTAAATTTATTAAATTTCATGAGATTTAATATCATATAATGTCATCTTTAAATTAATAAATATTTTAAAACTTTTTCATAAAATTAGACAGATAATATATTACTTTAATATATTAAATAAGATAATTTTCTCTAAATAAATTTAAATTATCAATTACAGGGCAAACTTTTGACTAATGGCGCTCCACAAATTTATAGCCTCATAGATTTCATTTACTTCGAGCTTTCTAGTGGGATCCTCATTTAAGCTGAACAACAGATCTCTGATGTCCAATGAACACACTTCTTTTGAATGCCAATGGTTTCTGTTTTATTGAACCTCTCATACTTCTTTAACATCCACTTTTTAGAATTTCTCAGGTGGCCACTGAAAAACTGCCTAACCTCAAGGCAAGTATGATCGAATATGCTAAGGAACATGCCCAAGATATCAGGGAAGGACTTGAAGTTCTTCCTGGTATACCTGCTTTGCTGGATGCTTTATCTTCAAAGGGAGTGGTCATTGGTCTGGTATGTCTACATCTGTTTTTTGTTTCTTATTGTGACTTGCTCCCTTTGAATGTGTGTTGGTGAATATTTAGGTAATAAACGCAGGTGATTAATTACTGCATGTTATGGAACAAAATTCACCAACAGTGAAAATAAAATTAGCATGAGAGGAAAATAAGGAAAAGAGTGGGATAACTCAACTTAATTAAAGTTCTTAAAGAATGCCATAAACAAAAATTGACACCATATATAACCATAGCCAAAAATATTTGACTAGTAAGAATATGCAAAGCTGATCCCAAGTAATTGGAATGACACTGTTGATGATGGTGATGATTATCATCATTCAATAGCCTCATTTCAGTTGTTTTATGGATTCTTTTTAACCCATTATCAGTGTTTAATGTTACATTGATGATGTTTAGGATGTTATGCTTTATTATTGAATTTTTTTGTTTTAACTTCTATAATCAAGTTGTTTTTCACTAAAAATTTTTCTTCCTATTTCACTCTACTCGTCTTAATTTCGCGTCAACTATTTCTAGTACATGGCTGCATTACCTAACTATATTATTGATAATCTTATTTGCAATAGACATGATATTTGTATTATTTCTAATATAATCATTTTGCTAATTTTACCAGTCCTATGCTACCAGACATCTTGTCAAAAAGATCTCATTGGAATAATGAAATGTCAAGTATTGTAGCTAATGGATTTGTTTTTTACCCAAACACCAAAGTTTCCTCGGCCCCACTTCGGAATTGCAGTTGTCAAGCCAAGCTCCTAGGAAAGCTCCCTCCTCATTGGACTAAAAGAAGCTTTACATATTGTAGCTAGCAGATTTCTATATTGGTCAACATTGAAATTCATACGATTATGTTGAACTGGTCCTGTTTTATATTTTTTTGTTTCTAAGATTTGTCACATGATACTCTAGTCACTTTCCATCTGATATATCTAATTTAACTATACTACTAGTGTTTTCATGTGTCTCTCATTATTTTGAATAATAAAGAATGTATGTAAAATTATGACATTGTTGATGGTACACATTAATATTAATTGGGTCTCTCTAGTCTGCCTTTATGTACAACTAGATCTGTACTGTTTAAAATAGCAATTAATGACATTGTTTATAGTACATATTCATTAATAGAAACTACCCTTTAGTTTGCCTCTATGTAACTAGGTTCCTACTGTGTAGAAATAACAGTTGGGTTCCTTGGTTTGCCCTCATGTGTCATTTTTTGTACTATGACTTTATACCCAAGTTCACATTTACACATTCTTGAGCACCACTTTGCTTAATTTATAAGCAACAGGGACTCAATTGTACATGAGAGCAAACTAGAAGGATCCATTTATTATATTAATTGTCATTAATGTCTAATTTAGCTCCACTAAGGCAGACTACAGATCATGTGCTCACTCTTTTGTTCAATTAATTCCAAGCACTTATCTTATAATGACCTCCCTTTTTAAAAATTTGTTTACCTGTAAAAACGTTGCACGAATTATCTTTTTTCTAAAATTCTTATCCATAGATACTTGAATTGATAAAGCGTTAATACTTTTTGATTTAAACAGTTATGACTAAAATTTTGGTCAGTCCACAATTTTTATACTAGTGTGACAAACGCCTTTTTTCTTCTAGAAGCCATCTAATGAATTGCCATTATCATGATGTTGTATCAAGAGTACTTGTCCATCAAATTCTCAGTTCTGAGTTGGTTCTCTTTACATGTTTTATGAAACAAAGTAAAGCTAGTTTGACTACTAAGTATTCACAGGTTACAGGAAATCTGGAAGAGATTGCTTGGATGAAGATGGAGGGGCTGGGAATTCGAAAATTTTTCACAGTTCCAAATTTTGGAGGGTGGGTGGATCTTAATTCTCATAATGAACTTCCTTCTATATTATATCAATCTCTTTAATTTTCTCCCAAGTTTTTCTTTTTTCTTGTGTCATTCTCACTCAACTCAGACTTTCAACAGATTTGGCACAGATCATATTGAAAGGGGAGAGCTCATCAAAATTGCTGCAAGTAGAGCAAATGTTTTGTCTCCTGAAGGATTTGACTTGCGGCTTCATGTTGGGGACACTGTGAGTATCCTTAGCCTTCATATTTCTTTATTAGAAGTTATAATAATATTCTGAATAATTGAGAATTAATGTCACGAATTCTTTCTTGATGTGAATTGGATAAAAACCATTCATAAAACCAACCAAAGTACTCATGCTTTAACAAAAATGATCAGAAAAATGATAGCCAGCCATTCTTCAGATATGATCAATGAGTCAGATTCAATAGAGTTTGATCAATTCTTTTTTTCTTGTTAATGTAGATAATTGAACCAAGAATTCTCTTTCTTCCCCATTAATCGAATTCCAATCCGAAAAACAGCTATCCAAAGTTTTTTTCCCATTGTTGAAAGTGAGGCAGAAGACAGCAACCCAAAGTTCCTTGGTCCTCGCTATGATGTACATACGATTAGGGTTTATGTAGTTACAGATAGGTTTTTATATTATTCCATAATCAATCCCATTTGGTCATTAACACTCCCCCTCATAGGAATGACAACGGGTTGGCTTCGGATCAGGTTGACCCAAACCTTGATTAAATGCGGGTGGTCTCGGATCCAATCTATGAGACGCAATGGTTCAAGTTTTTCGGGTCGACTCAGAACTCTCACCTAGTTTCCGATTTTACTATTTAAACATCATTATCTTTTTTTCCCAATAATCCAGTACTTACCAAATTATCAACTAACTGACATTGGAATGAATAAACTGGAAACATGACAAAAATGAAAAAGTTTAGTACTAAAATGAGTATGGAAAAGGGGCTTTGCAACACTTGTCTCCATCAAAAGAATTAACATCTTAACTTAGTTCTTTATGTAGAGTATAATGATTTAAACAAACATCATGAAAATTACCGGTGTTCTTAATTTTGATCTCCGCCAAGAAAAAGGTTTAACACAACTAAGAAAAGCAATAGATATGAAAATGTTTAAGGACTGCAAAAAGTTACGTTCGAGCAATTTTAGATTGATCCTACTAAAATTAATACTTTAGGTCTCAATCATCTCCTAAAAACACTTTCAATTATATTTTATATTTATTTCACATCAAACAAAAATTTAAAGATTAAAAATCAATTTTATTTCACATCATACCTAACTCCCATTTTTAGTTTATTTTATTAACCCTTTATATTCTTAATGAATAATTAATTAAGTTTTGATTAAAAAAACAAGATAATCAATTTTTTTTTGAAAAAAAAAGCAAAAAAACTAAATAATCAAGTTGGGTCGTATGACTCAAATCTAACTCATTTATAAGCATGTGGATCTGATCACATTTAGTTTGGGATTTTGGTTCAAAAAAGAAATTTGTTTGGGGTTTAATCGGATCAAGACAAATCAGATTAGGTCAGGTTATGACCCCTAAAATATCATATCTTGCACCACAATAAAACTTGAACCTGTGCTCATTTTAGAGATAAGCCAAGAAATATTTGGTCAAATGCATATCATTGCATACATAAGACTACCAGATATGCTTACATATGAATTTTTTGATATTTTGTCCTTATGTTGAGTTATAGTACACAATTTTAACTCAGATAGGCATTCTTCTCCAATGGTCATGGTTTTGCATTTAAGCATATTAAATCTTTCCACTGTTTTCTTAATTAGGTCTTTTGAGAAAGATCTAACATTCTCTCACCTAATTATAGTGATTTTTACACCAAGGGTATAGCTAGCTTCACCTATGCATTATTTTAAAATTTGAAGATAACCAAATCTTCATGCTTTGTATCATATCCTTATTGTTACTAGCTAATAAAATATCATTGACATATAGTGTTAATATTACCATGCCATCTTTCGACTACCTGTGATATACACATTAGTTTTCATTTAACATCGTGAATCCATTAGCTGTGATAGCTTCATGAAACTTGAAGTTCTACTATTGGGATATTTGTTTAAGTTCATATATTGATTTATGAAGCTTACAATTTTTACGCTCTTACTCATTGGCTACTACTCTCCATGGTTGCCCCCACCCATAGCGAGACTGTTGACCAGCCGAAAAGAACTTGATGCGGGACAACATGCGAGATACAATCCTAATTGGAGATCAGTGAATAGTTTAACAGATGAGCATAAAATTATTCAGGAGTTTTATTGTTGATAATTATGTAATAATAAAGAAACTATAAATCCATGAAGCAAGTCAATTTTAAATATTTAGAACAACCCCAAATAAAACAATTCCAATAACAAATCAGAGCTAGGGATACGCAGTAGTATAGGTATACTCACAAATAATAATACCCAACAACATTTATCACACGATATAATTTCAGGTTCACACGGGTGAGCAAATCAAACAATCCCAATAACAAATACCACAACAAGATCTCAGAGGATTTTCAAAGTATTCAGTCGATGTTCGGGCGACTGAACTGCTGACACATCATGGATGATATTGCTGAAGGCCGGACCAAAGGCCGAACCAAAGGTCTTGGATGTTGGCTGCGTGCCGGAGCGCGAGCAGTGACTGGTCGTGCACGATGTTGCAGATGTCGTGCACGATGTACAGAAGGCCGAACCAGTGGGATCGATGTCCGAAGTCTTAGACGATGGTTGTGTGCTGGAGCACGAGCAGTGGCTAGTTGTGCATGATGTTGCAATGACTGCATTAGTTTAAACGTCGTGCACAATGTTGCAGAAGGTTGCTGGAGGCGATGATGGCGTGAGTGGAGCCCGCAGGTCGTTGCCGCTCGCCAATGGCCGGAGGGTTGTTGGAGGCGACGAAGATGCGAGCGGAGCCCGCAGGCTCGCAGCTCGGCGCGAGTGAGACCCCCAAACTGATGGAAGAACCACCAATGCGAGAAGATTGTGAGAGAGTGAGAGAGTGAGAGAAAGAGACCTAACCCCTGGCAACGCATACCGCACCTTCGCGGCACCTCTCAAGCCCAAGCCTCTCATCCCTATACCCATTGAGTGATTCGTTCCCCTTTTTCTTCTAGAGACTACCTCTCATAACTGTTTAGGATGACATTTCTTGGTCATATAGATTTTTCCGACTTAGTTGTGGCGTAGAAGGAGCTTTCCGAACCATGTTAATTTGATTGGTGAGATTTCATGTGATATTCACTAAATTTATGAGATTAATCTATCGTATTTCTTCTTACAATGTATTCATTTACTCTCATAAGTGAGACCACCACCCAGTCGCAAGTTCTCACCTAAAGCATAACCGTGTACATATCTTAAGAGAATCTCCTCTTTGTTCTAAAACAACTAAAGAGAACTTTTAACCAGAAAGAACACAGTTTGGATGTAGGATTTAACAAAACTATCAATTGTGATTAACTGACTACATGATCTGCAGAAATCTGTGCTGGAAGTTCGCCACCCATTACAAAATTATCAATTTTCTGTAGTTTGCATGATTTGGTATTAATGGTTGTGGTATGTTTTATGCGTCGAATCCGATCTTTTCACGGGCTGATTGTAATACCAAAGATGAGAAGTATTAATGGTTGTGGTATGTTTTATGCGTCGAATCTGAGCTTTTCATGGGCTGATTGTAATACCAAAGCTGTTACTCATTAACTTTGTTTATGTTCTCGTTTGTATATTTCTTCTTCTCATGCGTACGTACAACATATATCTCGAATCAATTTAGAGTTACATTGAGCAAGTGGATTTTGGAGTCAACTCCACATATTCCTTGAGTTCAAACGTACATGCTGCACACAATAAGTACATTGAATTCAAGACATCAGGCTGGTTACTGGGCTTCAATAGCTGGACTCAATCTGGATGGATTTCATGTTGACGAATTTGCTTGAGCTCGGCTCGACTCAGTTCCTAACTCTACTTTCCTTCTGTGTTTTCAGCCAAACGACATCCGAGCAGCAGAATATGGGGGAGCCACGGCGATCGGCGTGTGCACAGGCGTATTCACAGCAGAGCAATTGAATCAGGCGAGCTGCGGCACTGCCATCGTCTTCCCTGATCTTACCAACACCAAAGCTTTCATCAATCTTCTTC
>JAEMOT010003971.1:0-65233 GCA_019297695.1 Apostasia ramifera | reverse complement strand
TTTTTTTTTTTTTTTTTTTTTTTTTTGTTTTAAACTTATGGGCGTGTTTGGTGCTATAGCAGTTAGAGATTAGGTAATGCTATTTCTATTAGTAGTTGCTTTGATAGTGAGTGTGGCAAAGGCCAAGTGAGCTAAGGGTGTGGCGGAGGACGGGTTTGCTAAGTCATAGGTGTAGCGGAAGCCAGATTGGCTGAGTCACGTCTAGCGTCCTACTCAACAAGTAATGCTTGTCTATCGAAAGATCAATAGGACAACCCGTGGGAGCATTAGGGTGCTATAATAATAAAAGATTAGGTATCGTCCTTCCTATCAGTAATTGCTTTTAAGCTAGCTGGTAAGCGCCGATATCCTTAAGAAGCTTGAGCTCAAATTGAAAGAAAATCATTCAACTCGAAATCAACCCTTGGCTCGAATCATTTCGATTTGAGCCAGCTTATTTTGATTTGAGCTAGCTAGAGTAGAATTTTTTCAAGCTCAAGCTAGCTGAAACCTATTTCGAGCTAGTTTATTCTCTTTTTTTTGGGGATAATTATCTACATGACATACAATTTAGTTTTATTTATGTCTTACCCATCCATTCTTAGTTAATTATGCTATGCACACTCAAAACAGTACAAAATCTTACATACACATATTTGAGTTAAAACTTAATCAAAATCTATTTGAAAAAAAAATATTCTGTTAGTAAATCATTAAAATTATATTTTTATTCTTAATGGTACATATTTTTTCTCTTCCTCAATACCACACTAAAGCGTTGATTTGTCCTAAAATCAATTCACTTCGCGGATATCTCCTTCCTTTGCTGCCACCTAAACATTAAGATTTTAAGATTTTCACTCAAAATATATTTAAATATCCTTAAAATAATATGATGAACGGCCCAGATTTTTTTTAATCTAACTATAATTAGGTTATTGAAAAATTATGATTACTCATTATAATAGAAATAAGTTAAAATGTGTGTATGTAAAATTTTATAATGTTTTGAGTGTGCATAGCATAATTAACTAAGAATGGATGAGTAAGACATAAATAAAATTAAATTGTATGACATGTAGGTAATTATTCTTTTTTTTTTAGTTTTAATTTAATTAGACAATATCATCTTTTATTTTTATAAGCTTTCCTCCTCCTCTTAAAACTCCTAATGTGCGCGCAATATTGAACCCCCATGCTTCGAAAGAAACCCGAGCCACTCCTCTATTAGGCCAAGCTATTCATTTTACTCGTATGAAATTTATTTTATTTATCTAACATTTAATTAAAATTATTTTTTGTTTAAATCGATACGATCTGAACCGGCTTGACCTGATCCATTGTCGGCTCAAAAAAATTCTCTAGCTACAAAATTAGCTCGTAACTCGACTTAAAAATTTTGATTTGAGCTCGATTAAAGGTAAATATTGAACGATTTTTAAGTAATTTTCAATCTTGTAGCTAAACTCACCCCTGCCATTGCCCGGAACAGTCGCATAGAATGCGATAACCGTGATAACCGTGACGTGAGTCACTCCGCATGAGTATTTGTATGCGAACTATAGATCAGCGATTTGGGCCGATTTTGGTGATCGCATAATATCTAGTATTATGCGGAAAGTTTCATACGCATTCCCTTCCTTCCTTACCGTAGGATTAATGCGTTTTCTTTTTCGGATAATAAGGATTATTGCGTTTTGCATAATATATGAATATTTTTTTTATATAAAAAAAAACATAAAAACCATAAAATTAACATAAAAAAAGAAAGAATAATTTCATAAAATTTATATATTATTTATTTTTACATTTACAATTATTTTTTCATATTTATAATACTTTAAAGGCATTTTAGTCTTATTGATACGTACATAATCCAAGCTGATAATTTCATGCAAATACAGAAAAATAAAAATATATCATTGACGTCCCTCCAATTAGAAATAATTTTTATACCAGTCCTCAGTAACATATTCTATTAAATTTAATCATTAAATTAGTATTTTAAAAAATTTAAAATATAATTAAAAATTATTATTATAAACTAAAATATAAAAATAATGAATTATTATTTAGAATAATAATTAAAAATACTTAAATATTTTTTTATAATATTTAAAATATATTTTGAATTTTTTTAAAATGATAATTATCAAACTTAAGTCAATCAGTTAAATTTATTTTAATATTAATATTAAAATATATATAAAATATGAAATACTTAAAATTTTAATATTCATATTTATATTAAATTTAAAATAAAATTAATTTTTATAATTAAAATTTATATTAGATAAAACTTTTACCTTGAACCAAACGAAGCCTAGTAATTAGGTAGATTTTTTATCCCATCAAAAACTTACGCATGCGCAGGATCAGAAAGATAGAGAGAAGCAGGGTAAAATTTTTAAAAAATTAATAATAAAAAAATTAAAAAAAACTCATTTAATAATTTATTAAGACTCAGGGATCCCGATATTATGATTTTAAAAACGTGAACCTGCGCATTATTAAGTGTTAAACACAAGGACCTGCGTGTAACCAGCAAGGCTACTTTTGACATTTCACTACTATTTGACAATTACAATCACGGGTTTGCCCAAACGAGCAAAATATAATCACGAGAACAAAAGAGACTAAATAAATGAATATATTTATATAAAAAAAAATAAATATATATATATGATCTTTTATGTATGATGTGTGTAAATGCACTAATGAGTTCCATGTAATATCCTAAAAGATATTGCCTTTGAAACAATAAATATTTAACTGTTCACTCATGAAAAATAAATATTTGTTAAACAATCACATAAGAAACAATCACATATTAAATATCCAATCTCAAAATTATGTAAAAACATTACAAGAAAAATATGAAATAATAATAATAGTCCAATAATTACCATATGATCTAGAAATAAAACAAACAAAAATTACGGTGAAAATGAAGAAAGAAAAATGAACCGAGTAGACGAAGAAAAAAGAAAATACAAAGAAGATATGGACTCAAACCATACTTTCTCTTCACGATTGTGCCGCAAACTTTTAAGGTACAACAAATTTGATCTCTTTCTCATCGTATTCTAGGTCGGATCACTTCAAAAGACTAACAAAGTCTGTGTCTTGACGGTTAAAATTGCTACCAAAAACTAATCTAAAATCTCCATAAACTGTCAATTTGGACTTTAAATTAATCCTAAATTTCAATAACATTTCAAGTACAACAGAAACTCCAACATTATAAACTAATATATTAAATAAGCTCTAAGAGATCCATCAATGGAGGTTGGGTGGCTTAGATAAAGCTGATTTTCAAGGAGGGAGGGGCATGTTACAAAGATGAGTGCCAAGTAATTGGTAGTCGATCATCATCCATCGAATGAAATGGCCGGAAGAAATCCCACCATTTGAAAGCTGGTGGCCACGACGCCTCACAGGGAAGAAAAAGTCGTTTTACACCTGCTTCCTCTTGCTTACTGCAACGTTGCCACTTCCATCCCATAGCCAGCTAAGGATGGCAACGGGGAAGGTTTGGGTCAGGTTAAACAAAACTTATATCCACCTCACTTTGCTAGAATTAGGACTGGAATAATTGTGTTATACTCAAACTCAACCCATCCCATAATATGTTCAAATAGGTCAGACTATAATATTGTGGCTTCTACTCATCCCATTAGGGGGAAAGATTAAACAGATTTTAGTAAAAATTATCATCCCTACGACCAAAGCCTAATGAGAGCTCAAAGGACAATTTTACCCTCTCACATCCCACTTACTTACTCGCATGCCCGCAATTTCAGCGCCTGGCAGAAAACTTCAAGGGGAATTTAAATTTCAGTCCCTCTATTACAGGCTACCATCAGGAAAAATCCAAAAAACTCAATTGTTAAATCCAAAATTGTTTCAGCCCATTTTTAACAATTTTCAGAATCATTTTGCTCCTATCAAGATCAAACAATCCCAGCACTTGCTAGAGTCTCCTAAAGAAACTAGTGCCATCACCTGTAGGAATGATACCATAGATGGACCTACATAATATCTAAACAATGTTTTATTTAAAAATAAATAAGAGAAATATAATTCATTTGCAAATTTAAATTTTGAGTAATTTGCAAATAAATCCTAGTTAGGTTCCTATATAAAACTAAGTTCTACATATTTTCAGCTAACTAAATAAGTCCTCTAATTTGAGAATATATCTAAATCCCTCTAATGTTAATGTCGTTAACTCACAATGCAAAGGAACATTTCTTCCCTTGAAAATGTGTGGGACCTATTTGCTCGTGAGGTCAACTTAGAAGGTGGTGTCGATTGGCGAGCTCTTCTCCGGTGTGTGCAACATCGACAAGGAAGCATCTAGGCACATTGATTTTCGTTGTAGCAATAAAGAACAATAGCTTGCCTGCATGCCAACAATCTCGTCCCTCTCCAACGAAACTTCTATTATCGAAGAACTCTTTTCGTCAACAACCAAAAAAGTTCTAGGCCAGAAAACACAAAATATACAGATAAAGAGAAGGTGGAGAAGGTAACTTAATCAATACCATTAAAATCTTCAATTTAAACTATTTAAAAGGACTACAATGAAAAATTTTGGAAGTTGAGGGACCCAATATAAATCCAAATTTGCAGGAAAAGATTAAAATAAAACAGTTCAAAAAATATGAACCACTATGAAAAACCACTCTAATCTCATCTTTACAATTAATATTGAACCAATTGAACAAGGTATTATTCTTAGCAGCTGTTGCTGATGATAGAGATTATACTATCGAAGAATTAGAAGTAGTGTTCTACTAATTCAATAAGGAATAAGCTTATCTGGTACTAGGTCTTAGGTTCAAATCATACTATCATTATAATTACAAGAAAATAAAATATTAATTTTTTTTATAATAAAGAAAATAAAATATTGGTGCAAATATATAAGAGGATGGAACTTATGACCTCATTAAGTGTTGTAGGTTTGGGCTAACGCTATTGTAATATTAATAATTATTTAGTTTGATACATGCATAAAAATATTATAAAAAACTACAAAATTATTACTCTAAAATGATATCTAAATAACACAGAATTATGAGAAGTTGGAATAAGAGATTCGAAGATCTGATTCCATGATGAAGAAACTGAAAGTGGCAATTTTAAAAGTAAATTTCTTTTAAAACCCTGAAGTCTGATAACCATTAACACTTTAATCCATAATATAATGACATTGAATTAAATAAATAATAATTACTAAATAAAATAGACATTTATGTAACATACACATTTACATGATGCTAAACAAAAATTACTGGTTTCCAAAGAAAAAACAGAATCCCTAAAAAAACTCAACTATCACAAAATCCCACAGAAAAATTATTTTGACAATAAAGAAAGAGCATCATATTATGTAAATGTGAGTGAACCATGCTTTGACAATAAAGAAAGAGCATTTGCAGAGGCCATTAATTAAAATAGAGCTAATTGGAAAAAAGAAAATCCATGTATTCGAACCCAAGTAACTAGGGTTAAGTTTTGTGGCTGTTTATTCCTCTCCTCTAAATTAGATAAATAATCCAATAAGTATAGTCAATAACTGAAGGCTAAACGCAACCCTCAAGTTTGGAAAAGATTGGATAAGAGTGCATACCTTGTTGCTTCATTCTCCGTCAAAGAACTCTCATGTGAAGAAAATACTCTTCTAAAGCATCCACAAGAAGGTACATATCCGGTTATAAAAGCTCATCGGTGGATAAACGTTAGATACTTTAACTTTGCTCCTACAAGTTCATTTTTGTGTCTTCCCATATGTCTTTCAATTACTCTTCCAACTTTCGAAAGAGTACGATCTAGAATTTTATAGGAAATATCATTCAATTCAACCCCTTCAATTTCCATCTTACGCAATAAACAAAAGATATCTCCCAATCTGTCGGTCCTAAACATTGTATCGAGAATGGAATTATAGAAGAATATGCTTGGTCTCACTTCCTGTTGAATCATTGCACGCTCCAAATGTAGAGCATCACTTATACTTCTCACCCTGCATAAGCCATAACTCAACAACCCATATGTAATCGAATCGGGTAATAAGCCCCACCTATACATATGAGCCAGCAAGCACCACATCGAGAGATAGTCACCTTCCCTAACTGAGACATTTATGAGAATATTGTGTGAAATGATATCTGGAAATGTACAACAACCTTTGAATTCATTAAAAACTCTATGAGCAACTTTATGCAACTGCATCTTGCAAAGTATGTTGAGAAGCACATTATAGGTTACTGTAGTAGGATTGTATCCATTTTTTAACAAATGGCCAAAGAACCTGAGACATTCTCTTAATTTGCCCGTCTTACCTAAGAATTCCATCAAACAAGTCATGCTGATAATATTAGTTTCAATTCCTTCAAGTTCCATGCGACAAAGGACTATTCTTATCAACGAGGAGTTCCCCTGCTTACATGCTGCAGATAAAATTGTGTTGAAAGAAATCATGTCTGGTCCGGATCTGCCCCAATCACATTGATCCAAAAAGCATAATGCGTCTTTGAGCTTTTTCTCCAAGCAAAACCCCTTTAGAATAGTGTTATAAGTTGCATTGCTTGGGATGAAACCCTCTTCAATCTTACTCCTTAGCAGGGATACTGAATCCATTACATGCTTTTCAACACATAAACTATGGAAATAGACGTTCCAAGGAGCAACATCTTGAGGATCATTACCTGGAAGTACTTTAATGAGAACCTCTTGAGATTTTCTAACTTGCCCAGCTTTTAGCATTCCAGCAGCAAGAGTGCAATAGCTGAAGCTATCTGGATGGCAACCCTTCTCCACCATGTCTTCTACCAATTTATGAGCATCCATGATTCTTCGGTGGCGACAAAGTCCATGAAGCAACGAATTGTAAGCAATTTGATCAGCATTGCAGCCAGTAACAACCATCATCTTGAAAATTTTCAGTGCATCCTCAACCTTGTCATACTCACACAGGTATTTTATGAGCAGAGTGTAAGTGACAACCGTCGGCATACAGCTTTCATGCTTCATCTGATCTAAAACCCAATAAGCTTCATCCCACAAACCTTCCCTACTGAACCCAAGAATCAATGACGTATAAGTATACACATTATGTGCAAATCCTCTTTTTCTCAAACAACAAAAGAATGAAAGAGCAGTATGTATTCGACCAGACTTACATAAACCAAACAGAATGGGATTGTAAGAGTACACCTCAGGAAGAAAACTTTTCTCCAAAAGTACCCAAAAAATAGAATAAGCCTTGTGAATTTTTCCAACCCTACTAAAACCAGATATCAAAGAATTCAAAACTGGTGCTGTTGGTCTATAGCCATATCTCAACATCATATCAAGAACCATATAGGAAAACTCGAACATACCTATCTTCAAAGACTTCTTAATCAGCTTCTGCAAGAGTTCAAAAGAAGGCACATAATGATTGCAACACATCTCCTCCATTACAAAGAGAGAATCTTGGAGAAAACCCAACCGGCATAACCCATCACTAAGTATAATGAAAGTCCAAACGTTTGGGATCGGCCCGAATCTCTTCATCCCCGCGAAGACTTGCAACAATTGTTCAACAGAAACCCGGCCGGATTGGAGATAACAGTGGAGAAGAGCGTTGTAATCAAGAACGGTCGGCTTCAAAAGACCGAGATAGTGCAGAGCTTCCCCCAAATTTCCCATCTTGGCGCATTCCTGCATCATCCGCAGCGGAGATCCACCTGTGGGACGAAAAGGGTATGCTTGATGGGCACATGAAGAATGGATTTGCGCGTCAGACTCGGACTGAGAGCCCTCCTCTTGGAAATGCAGGGATCCGGCAGCGGAGAGCCGATGGCTGGAGGAATACACGGGGAAACGGGAGCTCAAGCGAGTTCGAGACGCCACGTGAGAGAAAAGCATAGAAAGAGGAGGCGGACGGTACAGCTTCGTCGTCGCCGGCCTTCGTCGTCAACGGCCGCGTCAGCGTCGGGGTAACCTGGTCTATCGTAGTGCGTATTGCGTAAGAGAGTTAGGGTTTCTACAAAGGGTTTGATTTTCAAAAGGAATAACGACGAGCATTCTTATATCATTGCAAATAAATAAATATATATATATATACCAATTTAAAATTCAATAAAATAAAAAAATAAAAATGAATTTAGATGATTTTTTTATAATAATAAATTTAGATGATATGAATTTTTACAATAAATTTTTTTATATAATTAACATACTACATTTTAGTTACTTAGGTAAAAAAAATTCTTTAAATAAATAAATTAGACTTCCATAATAGTTAAGGTGGTTATTGTGCGATTATGTCATTATTTAAGAAATTTAATTTTTTATTTCATGTTTAAATAATTCTATTAAAAAATATAAGTATCATTATAAAATAACATTTAAATATTATTTAAAATTGAGTGATATTTAAATATTATTTTTATAAATAATAATGAAAAAAATAAAATTTATTATAATAAAGGAGAATAAAGTTAGATATCTAATTAATAATGATATCAAATTATTTAAAACATCTAAATAATATTAAAATAAACTAACAAAGCCACTTCCAATAATTAAAATAATAAAGAAAATGATGTGAACATAATAAATAATGTACAAAAAATATACACTAATACATGATATAATATTTATATAAAATTAGTATGTAATGTAGAATAAAATTGATTTTCTATCTTAAATGTGTAATATATCAAAAATCAAACTTCATGATCCACATTTCAATGGTTAATATAAGTTTAATTTAAATCTAATCTAAATTTATCATGAACAAATAAATTACCAAATTAAATCAATATTATAAAAACTAAATAAGACTAAAAATCAATCTTTCAATTAAATTCATGATCAAACTGATTGAACAAATAAATTATTATTTTTTAAAAATTTATTATAATATTATTTATTATATCATTTATTATTTCATAAAACTCTAAATATTATAAAAAATTAATTAATTATGATTAAATCTAGTATAACATATAGACCCATTTTAACATCGAACCGAATTGAATGACACGTCAGTTCACAATCAGATTTTCACAACACTGAATTAAACCCGATTAACTTTAACCCATGAAATCATACACAAATTCAACTTAAATGCATTTCATATTTACCCATTTTAAGAAAAAAAAAATTTCAACTTTATTTCAAAACTCATACTAAAACAATCACAGAAAATATTTCACATTCTGTAATTATCATCAATAACTAATCATTTTCCTCCACAAAAAAAAAAAAAAAAAATGTTAGATAATCATCCCATTAGAAATAGAATCAACTTTGCACCAGAAATTGGCAAATTTAAATACCACATAAAAATAACTATGCATACATGCTAATAATCCCTAAATAAACAAACTATCATCATGTAATAGCTCATAAGATTCTTCCCCACAAAAGGTGAGAAACCAAAAGAGAAAGCAGTTCATAGAATCATCCAACCAAAGACAACAAATCAGCAACCCATTGGGGGTTTCTACTCTTCCATCTGCAATGCCCATTACCAGAAAGCAGAGAGAGCTCCAGCCCACAGGTGAAGAAATTATAACAGTTGATGCCACAAGGAGCATAAAACCAACCTAAGGGCTGCACAGATTCTTGAGGTCTTCTTCCTTGGCAAATGAGGTTGGAATGAGCCTCGAGGCGTAAGGATACAGATCTTTGTATGAATTTCTTATTGTTCCTTCTGCCACTCCAGTTGCCAGTGATATATCTACATAGCATGAATAGTTTGATTCGAATTATTTTCTAAGCCGACCACAACTGGCTTCGGATAAAGACTATATTGTTGTTATTATAGTTTATAACGATGACGACCGAGTGTATAAGGGTACACTGAAAGATGAAAATTGCAAATGTAAAGGAGTTAGTTCAGTCGATAATTTCCAGACCTTTTAGAGGTTTTTTCTCATCTGACAGCTGAGTAATCATATAAATGACAGCAGCTGCAATGGAGATGGGGCTCCTCCTGCAAAATACATGGATGATCTGAATGTATTCATATATTGCATGATCACCAATTTGGAGCCAAACAAAACCATCAAAAACTTAACTTTCAGTGAAGCAAATTGCATATGTTGAGCAGATGATTCCCAGTCAATCCCTCACAACTATTCAACTACGAAAACAATCACTTATGCCAAATACTCCCTAATTTGCATGGTAACATGATCCGCAAGCAGAATTTACTGGAGAAACAATCGCAATGCTACATACAGCAATTATGTTTCAGGTCAAATAACATTCTTTGACTCATTTCGGTATTATGGTGCAGTGTGAGGAGCAGGGGGACTTCAAAACATGGAACAAAAGCTTTCAGAATTCTATCTTTATCTCAGTTACTATCCACATATAATTACCATAAAGTGGTGCCTTTTATAAACATTTGAAGATTTATGGATCTAGTATTAGATATTTACAATAAGAAAATAGTGATTAATCCTACAAACTATGAAGTGCATCTCCCACTAAAGATCTGGCTCTACCCTAGATCAAAAGTGGTTAACCATAACTTATTTGCTCTGAAAACATCTTCACCCATCATAATCTCACCTGAACTAGGACGTAAGCATCTGAGCTCCAGACACCGGATCCTATCCAACATCATTGGTGTTCATGCCTCACAATGTTTTCAGTCGCAAAGACATTGATCTTCAAGGTCAGGATGTTGTGTTGGGTCATCAAATTTTTTGAGAGTATAAAGATCATTCCTCGAGATTATTTCTCAAAAATGTTCATCTAGAATGCTTTACGAAGATGCCATGTTCTAGGTTACAGGCCCTACTTTCGTTAAACAACTTGATAATTATAACAAGGAGCTTGACAATTATAATGAGGATGAACTTGTAGGGCACATCAAAGAAAGCCTAGGGATTGGACATCAGGATGCTGCAAACTTAGAGTGGTGTTTAATGCAATCTACATTCATACTTCCATAAATACCAATAATAAGGTGCATAAGATCATTACCTACAAGAACTGTGTTGCATATAGGCGTAACCACACTAGACCAATCCAATTCACATGGGATCTCCCAGATCGATGTTTCTGATTGAGTTAATTGATATGTAGTAATCTAAGTAGGTAATGGCAGTAATCTTGGGTGAGATTCCCTAAACCACAAAGACCTTTGAACCTTCGACTTTTGCCGCTTTTAGCTTCAAACCACCACCAATACACAATTTGATAGAGTTAAAATGAAGGGTTATCATTTTGCTAACCGACCCCTAACAACTCATTCTGCCGAATACAAAGGGAACCGTCATCATCAAGACTCGTGAAGATTTACATCGAGACTACAATGCCTAAGCTCATAATTTCTTCAGTATTACTGTTTGAATAGGAATTTGTCTGCTCTTTGCTTGTGATAAAAATTATGTAATTGCTGATCAGAAATTGACATTCATTATGCATACCAAAGCAAAGTCCCCTATGAAGCCAACTACGTTCCACCTAAAACATTTGGAGTGAGAGAAATATCTGGAGCCCAAATTGGGCCCAATACACAATTAAATGGATACCAGCTAACCAAAAAAGCTAGACTAGTGTGTTAGGGCCATCACTTGCACATTAAAACCTCAACTAGTTATCAATAATCCATCTAATGTGGGATAATTTTTATGTGCATCTCAACAAAATCTCCCCTTCATATAAGAATTCATCCATATAAGCTCCATATAAGATACATTCCCCCACAATGAGCTAATTTAACCCATCAAATGCAGGCGACTAAGATCCCTTTACTAAACCAACCTAGGTTATGGGCGTCACCTATAATTGGAATTTTAGTCAACTTCCTTTCCGTATGAGAATTATCAGCATAAACCACTTGATCCCACTCGAACTATCAGCTGCAATACCACTAATTAGGAGAGAACCTCCTGAGACCACAAGTTGGGCCCAACACACAAACAAATGGATATAATTTAACCTAGAAACCTATATTAGTGAGTTAGGATCATCACTTGTATATTAAAACCTCAAGTTGTTAATCATCCAATGTGAGAATTCACATGTGCATCCCACTCAATTTTACATATTAAAAGCATCATTCTTCAATGTAAAAAATAACAAAGCAGTAGGTCCATCATGGCAAATATTCAAAATTTACCTTATATCTAGCTCCTCAGACTTTTGAACTGCTTCTTGAGCAGCCTTAACTGCTTGATTTGTCATGCCAAGATGAGAACAAAATCGTCTCTATACATTGACAGACAAGATTATTCAGAAACCCATTAAGAGAAGTTTTTGAAACTAGCACGTGCTGAAACCTGATACTAAAGTAACAAATGCCACATAAGCTAACCAAATCAAAAATAAAACAATAATCATATGCACAAACATCCCCAACTGATTTTCAATAAACTGACCAGGAAATCTCCTGCATGGATAGTTCCCATCTCCATTGACTGGCCCATCTCAACTTCAAGCTGCTTGACAATAAACTCTTTTGCTCTGCCAATTTCCTTCTTAGTAGCCCCATTGGCAACAGAACAAATTTCTGATGGGAAGTAACATAAAAGATACGATATAGTTCACAAACGATAAAAGAAAGAAAAGACAGTTATAATGATGATAAAGCAAATCATCACTAAGAAATTTGGTACTTTTGCATAATGCATACCCTTTACAGTACGAGGTCTGTCCTCTTGTCGGCAAGCTATGTACAAGCAAGCAGCCAAAATGGCATCTTGGTTTCTTCCTCTAATTGACTTGAGATCTTCTACCTTCTTGTATATTTCATTGGCCCGGTCCTAACATAAAGTATCAACAATAACATTAATAAGCACTGTAATCTCCGAGTATCAATACCTAGCATTTCCAAATATAATAGTCCAGCAGCATAAACATTCAATATACCGGAGCAAAATGTTATACCCATCTAAATAACTGTAAACAACATCAAAAACTTTTCCTTGATTGTAAGGACAATACCATAGGGAATACCCATTCTGAACCCCAACTTAAATCAGCCACAATGTGCCTATTTCACAATCCTCTAGTCCTCCAGTGAATAACCTCAGGGCATTTTTTTTACGTAAATCAACAAATAATAACAAATAAAAATACATTATATGGTCACTAATCAACTGATTGGATACATGCTTAAGCCGTAAATTCATAGAAAGCCCAAGAAATAGATTTAGAAATATACCACAATCAGCAAAACTTGCAACCAACCCTTTATGGCAGAGATTAAGATTTTGACCATGAGGACACAAATTCCGCATAAGAATAACAATCACAAGAAATAGGACTCTCCATACAACTCAATTCATAAAATCAAACTGGAACCAACAAAATACAGGTATGACCATTTATTTTCAAAAAAAAAAACACTGGGATGTCCAATTGCGTCTAAGATTTCCACAGCTACAGGTGTCCAATGATTTCAATTCATTCATTCTACAAATGTCAAAACCAGTCCTCTTCCCCTGTGAATCTAGTTCCACATTTGATGTTTTAAAAATTTTAAAGATGAATCCCTATAGCAATGCTTAATTGACTATAATTATCAATTCGTTAGAACTACAAAAAAAAACAAATCAAAAAATTACATGCATCATGTATAATGGGAGGGGCAGCGGTCAGATATAGACAGCCATGGTTAAAAATTTTAAAAAGTGTATATATCTTAAGAACATCAGGTGGCATTATTCAAGAATGTGTATCCCTGCATGATCTTCCATCATGGTCAGAAAATCCATCCCAACCTAAAAAGGCTGGAACATTAATTTAAAAGAACCATCCCAAAAAATTACAGCAGTAATAAGAAATCCAAGTTGACTTTATTCTACATGACTGTACTTCCTAAAGTGCGAAATATCCATGGCAATGCAAATAAATGTTTTTGTGTAGGCATACTGATATGATCCAGATCTGATCTGGACCTAATGATACAGGGTAATTTGAGCTGCCCTAAACTCCAGAAGAAGAATATGGAGAAGAACAGAGCAGGAAGAAGAAGAAGAAGAAACCAAAGGAAAGGAATATAAGATTCCATTCAATATTCTCATACCCATTTATTACAAAGCAACTCCTATTTATAGACTAATTAAGGGTTAATTCTAGTATTTTCTCCCCCAACTAACTCTAACCAAATTGAAAAGAACATCTAACAAAAGAATAAACCTATACCCATGACAAAGGACCCCTTAAGGATGCTTAGACAAATTAAAAAGTGTTAACTCATTCTGGGCACTATTGACCTGTTATTAACCTACTCAATTCAAACCTATTTGGGATCATGAATGATCCAACAACCAACTAATTCAACACTCCTTCTATGAAGCATAAGTATGATACAACGATACAGATACGATACAAATACGACAATACAACAAACTCAAAAAATGTAAAATACAGATATATCAGGATAAGACAACAATATATGTATATAAGGACTTGACTGAGGTAGAGAATTCAAAAAGAGTGATTGGCATAACAGAAGCAACAACTAAGTGTTAGCTACAATAGAAAAAGTAGCAATGTCACCGACATCCATGAAACCTCGTAGAGGAAGCGACAACTTGTAGATATAAATGGTGTATCGGTACATATCGATAGAGTTTCGAGGAGTATCGATATTTGATACGAATATGATATAAATACGTTAGGCTCCACAAAGTATCAGTACTTCATAGCTCTCCTTCTAGGTGCAATAAGAGTCAAGAATATTCTAGAGCTTGGTGAGATTTATTTCGCTTTTATGTTTTGTTGCTCTTTGATCGGGACAGAAATCTCCTTCTTCGGTCTACTTGCCAATCTTACATAAGCTAAGGAAGGCATCTTCTTCGTAGCTCTCATCACCAGCCTCACCAAAGCAGCTCTGCCCTGATATCAAGGCCCCCTTTAGTAGGATGGGATTCGTTGGCAGTCTCCATTGTTGTCAGTGTTGCACACCGTTGGTAATTTCCTCTGACTTCACCAAAGTCGTATCAATTCCTTTTCTTCTTGGAAACTTGACCATGCCCACAAGGTCAAACTGGAGGGCCCCTTTGAATTCGACAGTTGGAACCACAATTTGCTTCAAGATGGAACTGCCCCACTTCAGCTATTCTTTTGTAACAAGTCTTCTACCACTAGTCCTTCTAGAATTTCTTATAAGTGCTTTTCCTCCATCATCAATAGGCTCTAATTCGTGACAACAGTAAGCTCTTTTGCCTATTATGTTGTAGTAAGTTTACTAAAAGCTCAAGCAATCCTTCCATCATTTCAGCTCTTTGTTTGAAAGATTTCACATCAAACATTTCTTTAATAGGGATTTCCTCTTCCTTTGCTACAACAGTGATGTCATCCGATCTCGTGCTCACTGGCTCCAAGCAACTTGGCTTCTCCATGATACTACTTTGTCCTTAACCATTCGGTTTAACAACTGAAGCATTCACGCAGTCCTGTGGCTGCTTCATGGTCGTGGACAAATTTCAAGCATTAATATCCCCTACTCTTTCAATTGTGCAATTCCCTTCTTAGTGAGAATCTTATTTTCCCCTTGCAGATCACGATCATCCACTAGCCCATACCTTGCTTGCAAGGATCACTTAACTAGCTGGAAAGCTACCAGTTCATCCTCATCTAGCAAAACCATTCAGGGGCTTGATCATTCAAGCTACAGAACGAAATGAGACTGAATTCTCCTCATTACTTAGCTGCTGGAAACCATAGAACTGCTCTGAGTATATGTATGCACCTATTCCTTTGTTTAATTGCTCAATATTGCAAATCCAGGCCTCTGAATTACCTCCTGAAGAATGTGAAACCTTCGGTTTGACTGATCTGCATGGATCAGCTCCCATGATCTTCTGGAATCCTAGATCTGAACAATCTTCTTCTTTTGATTCGGTTGTTTCTTTGATTTTTTATTGCTTACTGATTACTCGCTCCACCTTCGCATCTAGATTTGATAATTTATTATCAATTTCTTACAGAATATTACCTATGAATTGGAATTGCACATCATTATTTACTAGTCTTGCGAGGCAATCCTCCATGGCCCTCGTCATGAGGGAGAAAGCAAAAAGACCGCTAGAGCTCTCGTGGACCAATGGTCCTGGTAGGCAAAGTAGATCTCCCCAATGGTAAATCCTCCCATCGTTGAAGCGAGATCCCAGCATTCCCGTCACAGAGAATTTCAACAATGGAACCAATTGATATGATCCATAGCTGATCTAAATCTAATAATACAGAGTAATTCTAGCTGCCCTAAGCTCAAGAAGGATAAACCTAACAAGAGAATAAACCTATACCCATGACTAATGAACCCTAAGGACACTTAGACATATTAAAGATTTGTTAACTCATTCTAGACACTAATGACCTGTTATTAACCTACTCAATTCTAACCTATTTGGGGTCATAGGTGATCTAACAGCCAACTAATTCAACCCTCCTAGGTGCAGGAAGAGTTAAGAATATTCTAGAGCTTGGTGAGATTTATTCCTTTTTATGTTTGCTGTCCTTTGACCAGGATAGAAATCTCCTTTGCTGGTCTCCTCACCGATCTTGCCGGAGCTAATTACGCAGCTCCACTCCTCATTGACCTCACCGACAAGCAACCCCACCCTGACGTAAAGACCCCCAACAACCAAATGGGCTTAGTCGTCCACCTCATCGATCGCCTCCATCACCATCGGCCTTGTATGCTGTCAGCGATTTCCTTCGTCTTCGTCAGAGTCGTATCATATATAACCAAGTATTTTAACACAAATACATACATATTAAGATGATTAAAAAACATACCACAATTTTGTTTGCTAGCATATCAAAAGGCAACGATACAAAAAGTAGGTGTAAGCCAAACAATAACAACAAAGTCTTAATCCAAAACTAGGAGTCGGCTAAAAATAGCTGTAAAGCAATGTTCTAAATTTCTTGTACAATAGAATGTTTAAAAATGCATTTAACAATAACTAAAAAAATAATAAGAAGGTATTCTCATCAGATATATAATTGTATAAAATCTAACACTAAGTGATCTAAAAAATACTACAAGTAAACAAGATAGATAATCATCATTATTATCTAAATGATAAAACAAACATAACGTTAAATATACAAAAGCCTGTGAGGGAACAGTTGATCCACAGATGATGGTAGGCATCAAAATACACATAAAATTGTTTCCAGGCAGTAAGACCAAGTTGTTAAGAGGTGTAGGCAATGAAAGGAACAACAGATGCTTGAGAAATACAAAGGAAGCCGGTAAAACTCTAGTTAGAGAACAGACAAGAATTATTGTTTCCTAATGTTTCTTATGCAGTTGGCGGAGTTGTACTGTTGAAATAATGGCACAATGGATGCCTTCAGTTCAATATAGGGATGTTCCTTCTAATGAACATCTATAGAATTGGAATACAATGAAGAAATCCATCAACATATGATTAGACTTTTCCCAGATATAAACAATTAATGCAAGCGAGAAATTTAGAACTCCCATAAACTCTTGTTTCACCAGCTGTGTGATCAGGAAATTGTACCTTAATTGTAGCAACAAGGCCAAGCCTGAAATATCAAAATAACACCCCAGTCAAATCAAGATTTGAAATAAAGAATTAAAAAAAACGTACGTGCCATGATTTACATTAAAACAAATAGTGTAATTCTCCAATAATTGCAAGATGAACGTTAGATAAAGGGAATTTAAGCACCCCAAAGAATGCTAGATGATTTTCCATGCACCAAGGGATAGCCAAATTACAATGCATGAAAGTCATTTCATTTGAACAATAAGTAGTGTATAAGTTCAATGTCAGCTGAGACACTATAGTTGCAGCAGCAACAATTTCCATGCATACAAGAACTAAGAAATATCGAATATAAACTACAAGGCATAGAGAGTCGAAAATCAGTGCGCAACTATGAAGGAAGAGTTCTGTCAAAACTTAAGGCTTTGTTTTTGTTATTTTTTTATTAAAATAGTAAGAGCAAAACAAATGGATCAAAGAGAAACTCTACCATCCTCATGAGGATGTCTTATTCTAATTATAACCTAATCCATTCTTTGGTTACCAAAATGCTAGAATTTATTAGCTATACAGCCTAGTTCTCTAATTTTTTATAAGCTACGACATTGACATCTTAAAGCACATGCCAACCACAAAACCTACTTCCTAAAGATAGATATTTATATTACAGTCACAAAGAATATTATATTAGGGCCTATTTGTTTAGCAAGGTTACAATTAACTTAGTTAATATTAACCAGACAAGTCACATTGCAGATAAGATTTAAGATTAAAAATTAACTATATTTCACATCATACACATAATTCAAAGTAAAAAATTATTTTATTTCACATCCTACACACATTACTAAATAATAACTAATTTATATCACATTCCTCACATATCCCAACATAATAACTAACTTTTTTTTACATCATTCACAATTTTTAATAAAAAAAATCTTCATCCAAAATTAATTTTAACCTTTTTAAACTTAACCTTTACAAACAAACAAGCCCTTAGATGGCTAAAGCCAAAAAACTAGAAAAAGAATCATGGATATCTTGGTGCAATAACAAAAATAATAAGGAAATGAGTTAATATCTTTTGGGATTAATCCTAAAGAAGATGTTCATATTACTGCTATAATATATTACAAATTCTAGACACAACACTGGATAAAAGAATGATCGATATCTCAGTGCAACAGCCGTCCTAATAAGGAAATGAGTGATCATCTTTTGGGGTTTGTTTAAGTAATTAACAATGGGAATATCATGACCTCAATATATTAGAAATTCAAACTCCTTATCCCTAGCAGTAGTTGATTCACTGGCAGGATTAGAAATCTATGACTTCAATGTTTGATGCATGACACAAAGGGAGGCATCTTCTATGCATCAAATCTTAGATGGAAACATAAACAAAAGGAAAGGGAAATTACAATCTATGCTTGTTAGGATTTTGAAAATAACATGGACAGATAATTCAAGTTCTCGATACCTAATGAAGAGAGTAAGAGAATAGCCATGATAAATCAACCATTACATGTACGTCCCACAGGCTAACCAGTATAAAAAATGAAACAATGCCTACTTAAAGGATTTACTATGTACAGCTGTACCACATCACCTAAAAATATTTCTCACTCTAAGCATTATCATCCAGCACCTTTCTAATTGGAATAGTAAAAAAGGATCTCCCTTTTTGATACGAAATTCAACATAACAAAAATCTCTTGCTAATATGGAATCCAAAGTAAGGAACTCCCTTGCTAATATGGAATCCAACAACCAATTATGAGTTTGCCAACAAGAGTTCAATGCGTTTACTAATACAGTACATGAAATCCCAGAAGGTCTGATGCCGCTAGTTACAACCAAGAATTCATTATGCATGAGTTGAAACAAGAAAACCAAAGCAATATCAGCAACAATCCTGTTCTTCTCCAAACTATATACTACGCCCATACAAAGCGATGAAGTACCATCCAAACTACTGATTGTTAATCAAGTAAATGCAAAGAACGGAAATTTGTAACAAGTCGGACATTTGATATATCTGAACGTCAGTCATAAATCTCACAAGAAAAACCCTAATCTCAAGATCCCTCCTTTCCTTATTCTCAATTTCTCCATAATGAAGAGAACGGCGCGGCCTACCTGTCGGCCATGGTAGCAATGGTGCGGAAGGCAAGGATGAGGGAGCGATCAGGGTTAGAGCCTCGGTTCTGCCACCGACCAAGGGAGGACGAGAGAAACTCTCCCTGGGCACCGTTGGGCTTGGCGATGACAGTGGAGAGACCGCCGTCGGTGAGAAGAGGGTTCGTCGGCCCACCGACACGAACGGGATCGTTTTCGTTGGACTCATTAGCAAAGGTCCTCCACTCCGACGTCTCGTCAATGGAATGCGCCTCAAGCACAAGCCCGCACTCAGAGCACACCGTGTCCCCCGCTGAGTGGTCGAACACCACCTCTGTGCTCCTCTTGCAATCCGGGCAGTACGCGTCCGACATCTCCCCCTCCCTCCCTCACCTCCTCCGGCAATCGCCGCCGGTACAGATCTCTTCTTTCCTGTTTACTTACTCGCCGATCAGATCGAAAAATCAGGATGCCGCTCGCCCCTCCTCCCTCTCTCTCTCTCTCTCTCTCTCTCTCTCTCTCTCTCTCTCGATCGACTCACGAATGACAACAACAGAAAAACGGAGACCGTGGGATGTTCGGGATATTTATAGAGAGAAATTGCTAAATAAATAATTGCGTCATATTTTAATGTTGGGCCTAAACTTAAGCCCATTAAACATACAAAATTAGTTAATGGCCCATTAAGCCCAGCAAAACATTAATTTAAAATTAATTTTATGCTTGGGCCCAAACTAAAGCCCATAAAACAAAAAATCAGTTCATGGCCCATTGGGCCCAGCAAAATATGAATTTAAAATTTAAAATACACATAAAAATTTTGTTATTTACATCCAAATAATTCAAAAATAATAATTGACCTTGGCAACACTTTTCCATGTGGGGCCGCGTTTGACTCGAGTTCAAGCTATTCTAATTTTGACTCGAAAATAATTTGTTTTACTTGTGAGTTAAGTTCAGTTGGAGTCGGCTAATTTTTTCGATTTCAATGCATTTTTTTTATTTTATGTAATATTAAATTATTTATTATGTATTATATTCATTAAGATTTAACATTTTAAATTATATTATATGATTAACATATATATTTCTTCATATTAACTATTAAACATATTCATATAAATAAAATATTTTAAATACACATTGAAATATATGTGTTTATATACATATCGAGTTGGTTATAGGTTGAATTTACTTCATTCGAGCTAGTTGGCTTCAAACTATTATAAATTTGAGTCGATTTCGAATCGAGTAAAATATTACTGCCTTTAATCACATCACTAGCAAGCGTAGATAATAAATATGGATGAAAAAATTTTGCAAGGATGATTGAATTTGACTATTAGGGAATTTCTCCATTAATGATTGGAGAATTTGAGATGATTATAAAATTATAGAATTTGCTTTTCATGATTAAAAAACAAAGGGTAAATATGTAATATATGATTTGTTTGACATAATGTCATTGTGGTTTGTCATGCAATTTCAAGATATTAATCGGTCAGTTTAATAATATGTTTAAATAATATTAAAAAAATAAAAAATTATGAATAAATTACATTCAAGTCCCTGAGTTCAAGTTATAATTACGCACGAATTCATGATTTTAAATTTTTGATATTGCGTCCCTTATTTTGATATAATTATCATATAATCTTTTTCATAAATAAAAGACTTAAATGTTAAAAATTTAAAATTATGAACCTACATATAATTATGACTTAAACACAAAGACTCAGATGTAATTTATTCTAAAATTATTATTCTTAAATAACATTTATACAATTAGTTCAAAACGGGAGACATTTTGCTTTAATCAATGATAAAAAAATGATAGCTAATAATAAGGAAAATCAGAATAAAAGAAGTAGAAAATTACGAAGATTTTAAATATATATTTTAAAAGTTTATTAGTTTTAGGTCTCTTAAGTCCGCTTTTCATTACACTTTAATCCATTATAGATATCTAATAATATTTAAATTATACTAATATCTATATTGCTATAAAAAAAAGTAACTCTAAAATTTACAGATGAATATGAAATTATTCATTTATTCTACTACTTAAGTCAATTTATTAATTTTATTTTTAAATTTATGATTATTTTGTAAAAAAAAAAATTTGTTAAAATTAATCATATATTTATATATAACTTAGTAAATCTAACATTGATTTTGATATTGCCATAGCTCTAATATAAACAATAGAAATAATTGCAAAAAATATTTAGCAGGACATCATGTAGATTTAAAAAAATGAAAAAAAAATTATATCAACTGAATTTTTTTTCTCCAAATAATCATAATTTCTTACATTTTTTTCAAATTTTCTTGTTAGATAAATAGTATGGAGAGAGAGGATATACATTTTGGGTATTAAAATGATTACTTTAATATGTTAAAACTAAGCTTATTTTTAAAAAGGGATAATTAACTACATGCCACACAATTTAATTTTATTTATGTCTTACCCATCCATTCTTAGTTAATTACGCTATGCACACTCAAAATATTATAAAATCTTACATACACATATTTTAACTTATTTTTATTATAATGAGTAATCATAATTTTTCAATAACCTAACTATAGTTAGATTACAAAAAATCTGAGCCATTTATCATATTATTTTAAAGATATTTAAATATATTTTGAGTGAAAATCCTAAAACCTTAATGTTTAGGTGATAGCAAAGGAAGGAGATATCTGCGACGTGAATTGATTTTAGGACAAATCAGCGCTTTAGTGTAGTATTGAATAAGAGAAAAATATATATCATTAAGAGTAAAAATATAATTTTAATGATTTACTAATAGAATTTTTTTTTTCAAATAGATTTTGATTAAGTTTTAACTCAAATGTGTGTATGTAAGATTTTGTAATATTTTGAGTGTGCATAGCGTAATTAATTAAGAATAGATGGGTAAGACATAAATAAAACTAAATTGTGTGACATGTAATTATTCTTTTTAAAAAATATCTAAATAATTACTTTTGACAATTTTTCTCAGGAGGAATCTTATCGATTATTCTCTTAAAAAAGAACAAAAAAAAAAAAACTCATTGCCCAACTCTGTGAAGGCAAGAATAAGAACCCCACAAAATCAAAAAAAAAAAAAAAAAAAAAAAAAAAAACTCCACAAATTTATGTAGGTTTGAGGCTTTGAGTCAACTGATTACAAGGATTTAAAACTTAACTTCGGTTTCGGTCACAAAATAAAAATATGAGTTTCAACAGTTTCAATAGTTTCGATAGTTTTAGGATTGATAGTTTCGGTAGTTTTAGGATTGATAGTTTCGATAATTTCTATAAATCATTTAAATTTTATAAATTTAAAGTAAATTTATTAATGATAATTATTGAAAAATTTTTTGGAAAAAAAATGAGTTTCAATAGTTTTGATCGAATTTTGGTTGGATTTTGATAATTTCACGAAAGTAAATCTCAGTAGCTTTTTTGGCTCTGCTTGACATAATAGAGAATTATAGAAATGATTAAAAAAAATGATCGAAACTATTAGAACTCATGCCACAGCAAACCCTTCTAAAAATTTAAGCTGATAGAAAAGCAAAATTCTGTTAAGCAGAGTGATCGTATTATATCAGTGACAGCTACATCCAGACTATCCAATTACTACTTTTCCGAACAGTAATCACTGCACATGTTCCTGCACGAAATATGAGCTATTGTGCTCGAGATGGGTGGTGGGAGAAAAGAAATGAATACGATGTTTGCATTATTTTTTTAAATATTTAATCTAAACACAAATTTTGTTTAAAACAACACTTACTCTTCACTCAACTGGACATGGATAACAAGCTCGACTAACTACACAGAGGTCAATTTGAATTAATTTCGAGTCTATCTCAAGTCAGTACTCAGATTTGAGCCAACTTGAAGCTTGCGAGTTACTCTTACACATCCCTCATTTTATAGTTAAATGAGGAAACATTGAAAGAACAAAGGCATTGTTAGTAATAAAGTTTCTCAAAATAACACAAGGTTCAACTTTAGAATTAACCGAAATATTTCATTCGAAAACACGAAGGCAACTATTACTTGTTATTTTAGATATCGGATGAATTAGTTGGTGAAATACGATTCATAAACTCTGCGTCTAATGATAAATTTTTGGTTACTTGTCATGAGGTAAAGCAAAATTTTACCAGATTTTTGGTTGCTTTAATGCAGCAGTATCAAACTGCAACTAATTCATAAAGTGAAGATTAATACTTCAGATCAGCTCTACTAACCTCAATTTTCATGCACTTTTTCTAATTGATGTATTGCAAAAAAAAGAGAGAAAAATAGAAATATAAGAAAGATGAAAAATTTTAAAAGAAAAGTCGTGAATAAGAGCTTTGAGACATCAAAAGCTTCGATGATGCATTGTCGTCTTCATCATAATTTCAGAATAACTTCAGGTCAATAGATTAGATGTCAATCAAGCAGAAATTCTTTATGGCGGTGTGATATGAAGAGTGAGTTCCTATTAAGAGAAGAGAATCACGTGTACCTCGACTGAAAGTTTGCATTTTGATCATGATGACATCCTTCTTAAAGTGGTTGGCATACGACTGCTTATCAGCACGGCTTCAATTGCTGAGATGAGAGGCGTGTGAAAAGCAGCTAAGCTCGCCAGAAGATTGGGCACATTGTAGAGGGCATATGGTTGAAGGGAGATACTTTTACAGTGATTTCCGACATTTTGCAACCGCTAGAGGTGGCATGGCGCAACATCTTTTGTACATTTTTTTTTTCCTTTAGGTCTCACGGAACATCACATGCATACAAACTCATTAATAAGTTTTGTTGCATCCTTTATCATGAATGATGTAATGTGAGAAGAAAGTATATTTCTCCTGCAAACATTTTACTCAATTTTTAAAGATCTACAGATTTTTTGTACCTGAAGTACTTTTATTTATTTTTTTAAAAGCACTTTTATTCCTTTGTTTTAAAAACTTTAATTTCTTTTTTAGAAGCTTGCATTTTGAGTAGAGTTTTTGTCATTGTTTCTACTTGATAACAGATTGGATAGGAAGATGAGTTTTTAGTGCATCAGCAGCCCCTAATGATTCTAAAATGGTTCAGAAGATTCTACTCAAATGCAAGCAAATCATGCTTATAAAAAACAACAGAAAATCTGGATTCAGATTAGTTTTTCCTTACAGATCTGTCAAGGTTGGGCTGGATTGAGTAACCCGACTTAAAGTTTATGGTTCTAGTCAGCCTTTTTCAGCGTTGGGTCAAATGATCGTGACAAAAAATATTAAGGTCTGGTTTGAGTCAGACATAAAATTAGCCAATTAACGATATTTAGATGATACATGAGAGCAAAGTGGGGCCGAGAAAAGTGTGAGTCTGACTGAGTTGATGACAGCAGCTCCAACCAGAGGCAGTGAAGCTGCTAAGATGAAACACAGCAAGTTGGCAATCACTCTTCTATCAAAGAAATCCCCATTCATTAGTTCATTCCCTAGAGCCAAGGCCACACAAATCAACCCAGACCAAAATGGAATTTGTCCTCAAAACAAAGAACAGAAGCCAGATTTCTCTAAGTTATGAGGGCATCCTAGAACCAAGACACAAATCAATTTTAAGGTCCTTTATTTCCGGTTCCCTCAACACGCATGCTGCACCCTAAGACGGTAGGATTTGCCGGGCACAAGTATCTCAGAAAGGATATTACGAGTATCCGACAATCACACGGTTCATTATCTATGCATTGAACCTCCTCCCCCCACCGCAGCTTCAGCAAGCTTTTAGTTTAATTCGTCATGCTGATACAAATCATACAATGCAGCTCTTTCATTAATTTGCCTAAACTGCTGAAAGTGGTAAGGCATGTAAAACCCTAAACCCTAAAATATGTCAAATTGGAATAAAGAACAAAATAGTCAAGCACATATTGAAAAAGCAAGAGCATCAGATGCTTAATCATTTACAAACAGATAATACAACATGAATATATACAGAACATGTAAAACTGATTGACAATCAAATACAAGCTGCACAAGTTCACCTTCTAAGACAATATGTAACATAAAAGTAAAAATATGTATCATTTGCTAGTAAACAAATGGAAGCACCATAATGCCATTAAAAGATTAAAAACTACAAGGTGAATCGTACTTGTGCTGCGATATCTGGGAACGATTATAACTCTGATTTGAGAAGTTTTGCTCTCGGCTTGATGCTAATACATTCATAAGCTAGTTCCTGCTCCACTTGAATGTAATCTCTAGTCTTCAGAACCTGCAAAGTATTTTATCTTCGGAGCAATTATGTATGAAGGAAACAATAGAATGGCAAAAATAAGGAGAAAGTAGAAAAATGGCAAGAAATTCAAGTGATTCAAAACTGATTCAGTTAAGCAAGAGAAAACTTCAGCCTGGAAACTGAAAGAACATACCAAGGTTTCAAAGAACATTCTCGATGCTTCTTTGCGAGTTTTATTAGCTAAAAGTCGATCCACAGAAACATCTTTTATCCCATGGCCAGATTCTTCATCAAACAAAATTTTCAAGTATCTTGCAACTCCCCTACAAAAAGCAATCAATAAGCTTCAGATTGCCTGAGGAGCTTTAATGTAAAACTACATGCTTATACAATCTAGGCTTCATGAATCAAGCACAGAAATGCGTAGAATATAGCATTGTTTAGTGGAAGGTCGAAAGATATCCACTTTCTTATAAATCCACACATACTGCACATTTTCTAACCACCATGGGTTCCAAAACGCCAACAAAAAGGTTGAGCACATGCATTCTGCTTAACTCTGCTAAAGCAACATGCAAGTGTAATTTGCCATGCATGCAGACAGTAGTGTGCAAAGTACATCTCCTTCACCTTTTAAGAAAGGGAATCCACAAGAAAGCAACCATAAGGGCCTGTTGGGCAAAGAAACCAATTTAATCTTGCCATAAAATTTAAGAGCTTGTCTTGAGATATGCGTATGATGGGAAGTAAAGTTAGTCATATTAAAAAATTATGTGATGTGAGATAAAGTTAATTGATGTATTGAAAATAATATATGACATGAAATAAAATAGAATTTTTTACATTAAAGATGGTGTAAGATGTGATAAAAATTAATTTAAAATTATTTTTTTATTTTTTATAATGAAAAAATTATTTATCTTTTGCATAACCAAAATAGCGTGAGAACTAAACAGGAGAACTAAACAAGACCTAAAAGTTAAGAAGGTCAAACAAAAGTAATGTTTAATCGATAATATTCTTCATCTATATCCTATTTCCCTAATTTCCTATTGTAACTACCTATATATAAAGGATGATTGTTTCCTAATTTATTAGCTTTCACATCAGAATTACCTCTTACATTATAAAGAGAAAGGTTCTATCACAACTATAAATACACAAATAACTTCTATTCTGAATTCCATTGACCATGGCATCAATTGGGGTAATCTTTATCCACCCTGAACTTAATCACCTCCCTTCACCACCATCACCACACCAACACTCAGAACTACTACCGTCTCCACATCACCTACCTTGTATTTACTCACATCACTTGCCTTGCTTCGTCTCCTCTACTGCTCGCACACACAAACTCCACTCGCACCAACTAACCAAGCTTGGGCCCACTCCACTCGCACTCACACGCACTATATGCATCCACGCACTCGTCTCCAGGATCTCCCACTCTAGCTTGCCTAGATCTTAGCTCATAGGCTATTGATGCGCGATCAAAGACGAATCGTCTTGATTTCTAGATTATCAACTTCTTGTACTCCTATTGATCCGAATTCCTTGGAGACAGAAAAAGAAATTCAATTATTTCATTAAAATGGTTAATAGCTTACTTTTAGATTAAAATGATTAATAAAGGGGATTATTCAATTTTACTTTGTTTCCTTTTTGAAAAGCTATATGTTTCCTTTTGAGCATTCAACAATTAGACAAGCATGTTATTTTATTCTAAAAGGATAATTACTTATACATCACAATAAACTTATCATTTTACATATTACTCATCCATACTTGATAAATTACATAGTGCACACTTTTATTATACTAACACACCATAAATTACTAAATATTATATTAAACAAACCACGATTGTGGTATAGAGGTAATTTTTAGATGTTTTGTGATGCGTGTAATGTTATTTATCATGTATGAATGAGTAGTATATAGAATGACAATTTTATTGTAGCATGTACATAATTGCCCCTATTCTAAATATGTTTTTTATCATTTAAGTAATATTTGATTTACTCTCATTATATTATATGAGTAAAAACTCTATAAAGAACCCAATTATCTTTGAATTTGAAAGATTGGATGAATGAATAAAATATTTTCCCTTTAAATCTAGTTTTCACTCTCTTCCTTTCTTTTATCTTCTTTTCCCCTCTTCCCTTATTCTTCACATACCTCCTTACTTCGTTGGTATCAAAGTCAAAGGATTCACTATGCACCACTGACGTCGCAGCATAGTAATCAAATCACAATTGCTATCCACCACCCACAATGCTCACAAACTTTTGTTCGGCGTGCCATCCTCCATGACGTGCTCACAACTGCTCACTTGCAATGTTCCACCAGTTGAGCTCTGCTCTCAATTGAAAGCACATAGCACACAATCTACAACGTTGTGGCCGTTAATAGTGTTGTACTTCGTGCTTCCTAAGCTTAGCACCTGCTTGACCAAACCTCGGGTCGCGCCCCAACATCTGGTATCAATCTACTTGTCCATATCAAACTTCACCCTTGAACCAATTCAGATCCATCTCAATTTAGCCACACCGTCAATTCAAATCACACTTATTTTAAGCTTTGGATGCCAAAGGAGAAATAAATCACGCTTCGATAGTAATCTACCTCACATTAACAAAACTTCATTTATATTTATCAGATTAGATAATTTAGTAATTTACTAAAGTTTACTTCATTTTAAAAAAATTCATTATTTTCTATATATCAAGTTCTTTAAAAATAATAATAAATGAATAAACTCATTACCTTTTAATTTCTTTGAGTTAAAATCATATTCACAACAATCTAGTAAATCAAGTTATCTTAATATTAATGTGATACCGTCATCTTTTACAAGATAGTACATATCAAACTATTGTTACTAAGCGAAGCCCCATCCTACCTATGTAAAAACAAAACATATGCTTACTCCATAGTTACAGAGGAATGAAACTCAAACATGATGTCAACCATCTTTGAAAGAGTGCAACATAAAAAGTGAATATAAAGTTCATTGTTTGGGTGAGGTAGTTGCTATTGATTTGAGCCAACTAAATGAAACACACAAATTGCTCATCCAATATGATATTGTTAAACCGAATGCCAAACTTGAAGCCAAAGACCTGAGAATCCTACAACTCAATCCATGATAATGTTTTCTTAGATTTCATTAGCGAGTCTTAATCATTCTTTCATATACAAATCCTATGTTTTTCCTTGATAGTGAAGAAGAACAGGAAGTTTTGAAGGATAAGAAAGCTAAAAAAGAAAGTCCATGAAAATATTGACACTAACATTGATGGAAGCAACACAACTATGTATTTACAATCAATTCCTAACTTTCAAAATTTGGACTTGAATGCATACTTTTTAAAATTATCGAATCTTGTTTTCAATGTGAAAGATTTACTCCCCAATTGAAGCACATTAGTGTCTTCTCTCCCTAACACATGGCGTAATGCACTAAAAACTTCCCAAGCCCCACAGTATCATAATAAGATTGACATGGTTCATTGGCACTTCTCCTAATGAAACTTTATATGCATAGCTGCTCGTCGAATTCAAGTTCTTTTCAATCAGAGGAGAATGATGCTGATCCCTTAGAGGTAAAAAGGAAGTTTGATTTATTTATTATTAATAGGGTTAATAGTTTTCTTTTAGATTTAAATATTAATAGAAGGGATTATTCTATTTCATTTTATTTTCATTTGAGCATTCAACAATTTAGGTATGTTTTATTCTAAATAATTTGTTTTATCATTTAGATAATATTTGGTTTCTTTCCTCTTTATTGTATTGGTAAGTAGTGATGAAAATTTAAAAACATACCAACTTAACTCGCCCCGCCTTACCCCACCCTAATGGGATGGTATGAGTCTCAAAATTTAACCCGCATAGTAGGTATGGGATTAGATAAGCCAAATCCATCGGAAGGTGTGGCAGGTATGAGTTTCACATAAGTATACTACCACAACCCACTAATTAGTAAAACTTAAAATGAAGAAAAATATAAACTATGATTCTATATATAACCATTGATTCTTATCATTTTTAAAAAAAAATTCCACTTCTAATTAATTTGGTATTTTGTTGTGTGTGATTTGCATCATATATTAAGCAAATGAGTTTTTGCTTTTTAAAAATAAGAAATGCATCATATAATGCACCTCCCAAGGAGTAAAGTAGGGCAAAGTGGGGCGAGACAGGGAACATATGGGTTGTGTGAGGATGGAGACAGGGCGGGGTAGATATGGGGTGGATGCGGGTAATGGAAGCGAGTATGGGTTTTGGTGAACCCGACCCAAGCCTGCCCTATTATTATCCCTAGCCAGAACTCTATAAATATCCCAATAATCTTTGTATTCACGAGGTTGGATAAGTAAAAATTTATCCTTTAAATTTAGTTCTCTCTCTCTTTCTCTTTTCAATCTTTTTCTCCCTCTTCTTCCTCCACTTCTCCCCTCTTCCCTTCTTATTATACCACATTACTTTTACCTTATTAGTTCTAGATCACCTACAACATTAGACCAATTCAAGAATCACTCAGCCACTGGAACTATTAAGTTTATTGGTTCCAATTATCTCTTATAGCGTTGTGCCTTCAGAGTTTTGGGTATGATAACATGGGGAACTCACTCAGATTCTCTCTCCTCCTCTGGATATTACTGACGCCGCAAAATTCTCCTTCTAACAAGCTTCTACTTACACTATTCTTACATGGTAACTACCCTCCATCACCTCCATAGTTATGTTTCAAGAAACTGCAAAGAGCATATGGGATTTTCTTCACTTTATATACAGTCAAAGATCAAATGTTTCTCAAATTTACTAACTTTATTTTGAGCGGTTATCACTTCAACAAAGGGATCTTTCTGTGTAGGAACATTATACCACTCTCAAGGCAAGTGGGATGAATTACAATAGTACATGCTCCTAACTACATACCCAGACAAGTGATTAAAACAAAATCATGATTTCCTAGTGACTCAGTTTATATCTAGATTACACCCATCTCTTTAGTCTGTCTAGTTACAACTCTTGGTTCCTGATATAGTCAGCCTTATCTCGAGTTTCGCAAGTAAAAGAACTTTCTAGTTCATCATTCACCCACATAGACACTATTCACATGCTGTCACCCGTCATTCTGGCTAAGGTGTCGTGGTGGTCGAGATGGTCGTACAAAAGATCATAGCTGGGACAGAAACTCATTTCCTTCTTGTTCGGATATCCATCTATTTCTAAAGCTCATAGCCTTGATTGATAGAAATAGAGTTTCTGTCCCATCATTTCCTTCTTGTTCGGATACAAAAGCTCATCTGGAGAGATGCTATTCTCCTTGCTTTTTACTTAATAAACTGAATATCTTCTTTTACTACTGATAGTAAATCTCCATATTCTATCCTCTACCCTTAAAAGCCCTTATTTTCTATGGTTCCTCCTGTACTTGGGTGTGTGTTTTGCCCATGGCATTGTTCAGGAGTTGATAAGCTTTCTTCCAAATTGATTTGATGCATCTTTCTAGGTTACTTATATATGATCTAATTCATTCAAACTTTATGTTCCTGTAGATGCTACATTCTTTGAGTCAACCCTCTACTACTTGAGAATCCTGCACTACATTTGCTCCATTTATTAGCTCTACGTAAAGGTAAACAACAATGTACTAGTCACCCATCATACTTCTTATCCTTTAAAGATCTTTCCACTCCATTTCATTCCTTTGCTATGTTTTTATCTATTATGTCAATACCAAAGTCATATCATGAATCACAGCAAATTCTTGAATAGAAGCAGACCATGTACACACAAATGTTACCCTGATCAGCAAAGATACTTAGGATCTAGTATCTCCTTTGCCTGGCATTCGCCCAATTGCATAAATACAGGTTTACACTACCCACTAAGTCTTTACATGAATTATTTTTTTCCATTACACTCTATCAATAACAACTCCACATTTAGCTTAAATATGCAAGATCATTTCTTATACCTTCTCGTCATGTCATTTTTCATCTTCCTCTTCTTTTTTTTACATGGGTAACATCTAATGACTCAATTTTCCAAACTAGAGCTTCTATCGACCTACGATTTATGTATTCAAGTCATCTAAACACGCTCTCTTATTTTATCATTAATTGAGGCTACTTCAACCTTCTCACAGATATATTCATTTCTTATCCTATTATTCCAGGTATACTCACCTTAACATCATCATTTCTATGACAATTTATTTATATGCTTCTACTTTATAGACCAACACTCAGCATCAAAATACAGCTCGCCTTAATTGGGTTTTTCACTATCGAATTCAAATACGTTGGGACAATTGATCACTACAAGGCCCACCTTATAGTGAAGAGATTTAGGCAGACTATTTCGAGACTTTCTCTAATTTCCAAACCAACTCCGTGAGACTTTTACTTTCTATCTCTATCAATCAAGGCTAGCAGACTCTTCAGATGGATGTTAGCAATGCTTTTTTATATGGTGATTTTTTTGAAGTTGTTTATATAGAGCAACAAGGATATGTGACTCTAGGAGATAATAAAGTATGTAAGGCTTAAAGTTTATCTATGGCTTGAAACAAAGCCCTAAAGTGTGGTTTGAAACAAACAAAGCCCTAAAGTATAGTTTGAAACAAAGCCCTAAAGTAGTAAGGTTGGACTATGGAGCAGTACTACAGGCCATTCTATCTTTCTAAAGCAAAACCTTCTGATTGTGTTACTCTTATTGTATATATTAATATACTCATTATTAGAAGTGATTAGAAAGAGAAGCTCAAAATGAAGCAACACCTTCAAAAAAATTTTGTTACCAAGGACTTCAGTCATCCAACGTATTTCTTGGGGACAGCTACTGTTGAATCTTCACCGAGAAAATATGCAATAGATTTACACAGATATTAAACTAACTGGATGTAAACCTTGAACTTCGCACTGATAATGGAGAGCCTTTTGAAGACTTTTCCCAACACAAATACAGTACTCAAAGGGTTTGTAAAAGAAACATGGCCACTTTAATGTTAAGGCTTATTCTAATGCCGATAATGTTAGGTTTTTTGATGGTAAAGCTCTTTAAGTATTGTATTTGTGTTGGAAAATATTGTAGCATAGAAACGTTTTAAAAAAAAACTTGTGGAAGATCCAGTGGTGAATCTATGTACAAGGCCATTCCCCACACCTAGGCTATTAACAATCTGAACTTAAGCCGATTCAACCCCAATGCAAGATTGAATTGGAAATTTCGATATAATCTCAATCCAATCCAAATATGAACTAAAATTTGATCTGATATTAATCTGAGCTAGGCCTAGCTCGTTTGTTATTGATTCAAGCTTGATTCAAGCTAAATTTGATTTAACTATCAATTAATTTTCAATATTTCAGTCAAAATCTTAGATATAAATGTATTTCTTCATTCAATTAGCTCAAATCATGGCCATCCATCTCAATCTAATTTTTAGAAATAAAAATAAAAAAATAATCTATATTTAGTAGAGTTTAAACAAAACTTATGAAGAAAATTCTAACATATTCATTAGGCTATTTCAAAAAAAAAAACATATTAAAGCGAAACATATATAAATTACATATGAATAATATTTTTCATTTTTAAAAAGATTTAATTTCGAGTAGGTTGGATCCAAATCTTATGTTGATTCAAGATTGGATTGATAAAAATTTCGAGCCATAAAAACAGCTTATTAATTAGCTCACTTGGATCAAGTTAGTTATGATTCGACCCAAAACCCAATTCAACTTCGATCGATCTTTGATCTTTGAGCAAAATTAACAGCCTTAATTCACGTGGCTTCTAAGATGATGTAAATCAAGACTATCCTGTTGAACATTCTATGGTGATACACTGTGAATGAAGGCTAAATTATTCTGCATTTATTTCCTATCGTAACATTTTATTTATTTATATATATATAAAGGAGAATCAATTCCTAATTTACTAGCTTCTACATTATAAATGCCTCCAATATTATAAATAGACGGGTTCTATCACAATTGAAAATAAGAGAAATAACTTCTATTTTGAATTTCTTTGATCAATATGTACAAGCACGTTACAAGAGGATTACCAGAGCTAATGGCGTAGTTTCAAGGGAGCAACATAAAGGTCCAAAAAGCCAAAAAAAAAAAAGCTTAGTAAGATTGTGAGGTGACATCGAAATAGATCAAACTATAAAACAAAGATAATAAATAAACCAACCTTGAGCGAACAGACCAGCCATTGTTCTCTAATGATTGAGCTGCCTCCGATTCAGGTTCTTCATTTTCTCCTTCGTCAAATACTTCTTCATCATCCACATTCAAAAAACCTACAAATGGAAACCAAATTATCATTAAGTTACAAAATCCTATAGCAGTATGTAATAGATGTTACAATAACTAGTCGCTTATAGAATAAAAAAGCTTTAAAAGAATGGCAATATTAGCTTTATTCGATATAGATGCTATCTGTAAATTTACATTATAATCCTCAAGCATCTCTCCACTTTAATTATTAATTATAACTACATTAATTATACTCATACCAAATATTTAAAAGTATCACAGCTAATTATCACTTCACTCACAATATCATTTTTGATTTATCAACATTAGTTTTGTATTCACAACTGCATAATGCATGCTATAATACTTGTTAAATTCATCCTGAGCTCTAGAACTTCTAAAGTTCTTTCCATAATTCTAATTTTCTCATACCATAAATGAATGAGAGTAAAAAATCAGTCCAAGATACTAGAATAAGACTAGAAATTTAAAATATAAACACATTAACATTGCAAGTTAAAAGAGTTAGTGAATATTATGATTCATAAGAAAATTAATATTTTATATCTATAGAAAACAAAAATTAGTGAAAAAGTAAGCCAAAAACAGATGGCTTGTATTTTAAGCTTTGGTACTCTAGTGAGAATATAATTAAAAATGGAGCAAGTGTAATTCGAGACAAGAATTTAAACAATTATGTAGTGGAAGTTAAGAGAAATGAAATTATTTGGATTAAATAAATGAGCATATTATGACTTAAACGAACAACTTCAAAAACGCAGATTGATTATTTTATTATAAAAAAATGGGGTACCTTGGATAGTAAAAATTGTAAGGTCATTTTTATCAAAAAAATATATAAAATTATTCCAAGTGATGCTTGACTACCTAATAACAATTAATGATCATGGATTTCAAGATGAGAAGCTGGAGAAATAATAGTAAGATGAAACAATGTCCTCAGACTCGATAATAGAATCTAAAAAATAATAACAAAAATATCTTAAGCGAAAAATTCAGGAACTTAAGAAGTGAGATATTAAGATAAATTAATCTTATGTGGCAAACGATTGCTAACTATATACGCAAAGTGATGAAAAATGTATTGAGAGAATTTAAAAAAAAGATTCTTAACAACAAAGATGCTTGGTGATCAAAACAAAATGTACAAAAAAGATTAAAGAGAATAAAATTTGCTATAAAATTAGTGTAAATGCCAAAACAAAAAGAACTGAGATAAGTATAGAGTGCCCTGACCAGAGTCCAAGAAAGCAAGTCAGTACTACCATGAATGTAGCTTTTGAAGATCGATATAAAAAATTCGACATTAAAAAAAGAGAAACATATACAGGCTTACTAAATTGAGAGATAGAAAAACTAAAAAATTGATTTAAGTGAAATGTATTAAGAATAAGGATCAAAAATTTCTTTTAAAAAAAAAAGACATTTAGTATAGATAAATGAATTACTTTAAAAAACTTTTTAATGACTATTGTGGCAGTACAATTGATCTTACTAGACTTAACATCTAAAAATAAAATAAAAATTGCTTTTACACCCAGCATATTAATAAAGCTGAAGTTTGGGATGCTTTCAAAAAGATGAAATGTAAAAAAAAATATAGCCAAATGATGTTACAATAAATATTCGAAAATACATGGAATATAAAAGAGTATTTTGGCTCACTAGGTTGTTTAATATGATATAAAGACTAAAATGATGTCAAATAATTAAAAAAAAAGAGTGCATTAGTACAAATTTAAAAGAATAAAGATGACAAACAGGATTATAACAACTTTAGAGGAATTAAATTAATGTTATACTCAAAGTTTTGAAATTTGTGATTGAGCATAAATTATGCTGTGGTATGATGGTATCACAAAATCAATTTAGTTTTATACCAGGTAAATTTATTATTTGAGAGGTTTACATGGAAGAGTTTAGTGAGAGCAAAAAACTACATTTGATTCACTGAGTTAAAAAAAAGTTTATAATAAAATTATAGAGATGGTTTCGAGAGTTTTAGAAAAGATAAGGATTTGCATTACTTTATTCATGTTATTAAAAACATGTACAAATAGCTATTATGTGTGTTCAGACACAAAAAAGTTTAAGGATTTTCCTACACCTGGTTTACGCCAAGCCTAACTATTAAGTATATATCTCATTATATTAGTTATGAAAGTTTTGACATGATACATCAAAAAAAAAAGGTGCCCTAAGATATAGTTTACACAGCTGATATTCTTCTTTTTGATAAAACTATAGATTGGCTAAGGGAAAACTCGAGGTATGGAGGAATACCTCATAGTCCAAATGATTATATCTTAACAGATCAAAATTTGAATACATGAAATGCAAATGTAGTCAAGATAAAAGCACTTATGTTCATGAGATAACAATTACTGATCAAATTATTAGGAAGAGTAAACGATTTAGATACCTTAGATCAATCATATAAAATAACAGTAAAATAAATGATAATGTTATTAGCAGAATCCAAGTAAGATAGATAAGTAGAGAGATGCATCGGGTGTGTTATGTGATAGAAAATTTTCACTCAAACTTAAAAGTTAATTTTATAGAACAATAAAAAGATCAACAATATTATATGGTGACGAATGTTAGTTTACAAACTAGAAACATGTCAATAAAATAAGTAACGTAGATATGAGAGTGCTAAAATAGATAAGCAGGTATACATGAAATGACAGAATGCGAAATAAGTTATCCACAGTGGGATAAAGACGTGGTTGTTATTGCTATTGTCTAATTTTCTTAAGTCAATTGAAGACAGTATTATTTGATTAAAATTATCTTTCTTAGTAACATCTTCCAAAACACTTAATATTATTTAGTATTATTTGTTGTAAGTACATTCGTGACTAAAATAAAATAAGGACATGAAATAATCCTTGATCGAGAGAGAGAAGGAAAAATCTCCACTTAGCAACTAGCTCTAATATTATATAACTATTCAAACCTACATAAACTAAATAGTCAAATTTTATTAGATTTGGCATATTGATGATAGGTCCCATAACATTCAATATTACCATAAGGCAATGATATCTGTATAGAATCCTTCCATTTCAAAAAGAAAAAAATTTAGATATGAATTGACTTTTGTTGTATGGTTCCAAGTAATTTCCTTAGCAAATAATAATTGAACAATCAGGCAAATATCAAAAATATTTGAAGAGGAAATTAATTAATAATAAAACAATTAATGCAGTAGAATCTTCACCATAGTTCCAGCCACAGAGAAATAAGTAGCAAAGTATAACAGAAAAAATGACCAATAAAAAAATACAAAATAAACAAAAAACAAAATTCCTCATCAAACATGCCTATATTTGCAGTTGCACTTAGTGAAACAATTTTTCATTCGGTTGAGTCTACAAATTATTATAATATTGGGACACTTACATGCATGTTACATAAAACATAGAACATTACACCTTTTAAATATATGATACCCTATAATTCATATTTTGTAAACAGGGCAGCATGTAGGTGATATTTAAAGTTTTATATGGCATGCATGGAAATGTCCACATAATATTCTAGTTGTAAGAAAAGAATAGCAACCAATTGAAACTTAAAAGTGAACGAGATTGTCTCTCTCAGTAATTGAAAATAGCAAATACCTGTGTAGTTGTCATCTATTGCACTGCAAAATTCCTGAAACAAACATTTCAGACAAATTAGAAGAACTGCTATGAAAGCAGATAATATGTCAACAGCATATCACCAAATCAAAATTTACTCCACATACAAGCATATATTGCATATATCTTTCAAATTCATAAGGTTTGAAACATTGCATGATATTTCTTTTTTCTTTTCCTTTTTTCCCCATAATGAGTGAGTATCTTTCTAGGATACAAACAATTGCACAACAAAAAAATATATAAAGCACAGTATAACTGCAGTTAAGAAAACAGCAATTTACTAAAGCATGTAGGCTTACACTAGAATCCCGTGCAGCAGCATTATCTATGGTGAGGCCATCCACTTCCAGACCAACATCATGATTAAACTGCTGTAAGACAAAAGCTTCTTCAGCTGTTGAGGTCACATTATCAATGACATTTGAAAAAGGATGCTTGCTCACTACTTCAACAGAAATTTCTGTTATAAGGCTTTCCCCAAAGACCTTTTCCTCATTTGTTTTCTCCAAATCATCTGCGAAAGCCATTGGGCTGGGATGCATAGACTCAGTAGCCCCATGGTTCTTGTCATCATCAGCAGGAAGCGTTCGAGTGCATTCCGAGACCTCTACAGCTGAAACATTTTGAGTCGTCTCAGTATCCCTGATAGATGCAACCACTTGCTCCTTGCAAGCACCTTCAGTATCGAGAAAAGTTCCCAAATTCATAACAGGAACTACAGTATCAGCATACACATTTTCCAAGGTATCATCAGCAGAATTTACGCTTTCAACAAAAGCAATTACAGGTTTTTCGGCCTCATCATGCAAAGATTGATTCACCAGATTAATGGTCTCTCCATCAGACTTCACCACATCTGCAATAGTTCTATTATTTTTGGAAACACCTGTCTCTTCAGTCCTTGCGTTGGCTGCTTCTTGGGCATCAGCTTCCATTTCCAACATCGCTAGAGTTTGGTCACCGTTCAGAGGACCCCCTTGAGGGGGCACAGGTCGCTCTTCTACCTGCTTTTGGACATTGAAGTGTGTTCCATCTTCATGAGAACTTTGTTCCATCGCTTGAGAACTTGGGAACTTCCGTGCATTACATTTCTGATCATGCAAACTGTCCAATTCTGCTGATATACCTGTAAAAAGGGAAACCTATCATCATTATACTAAGATCTTTATCTTTCATTTTTTATGGTCAGTTTTGATTGTCAATATTCCAGATAAAACAAAAGATAAGAATCAAAATATTGTCTTAACCTTGCAAATACAATGTAATACACATATCCCAAAGTGAATTTTTGTTAGTTGCAAACCTAGAGACTGATTTTGCGAGATGTTCTTTATAAAACATGATTTGGTACTGTATTCTTCACAAGACAAGCAAGCAGAAGCATGACTATGAAATCATAGCTAAATTAATGCAAAACGCAAAGCTCATACTAAAGTAGTTCAATGGAATTACAGTAGCATGTGTTTTAACATACTGATTATCTAATATGCACGATGTTCTCGATATTTATATTGCATGACATGGTATAAGGCTTATGATGAAGTGCCGTATAATTGCCATGAGTTAAAGTTGGTCATACTGTATTTCACGTTGCAAGCAAACTACTATTTCATGAACAACAAACTAACCATATAAAATAGAACGGTTGAACATTTCAAACTCCATTGCGCATAAATGGATCCTCCAAATTTCAGGCCGTGTACAGGGAACCTTTTTCCGCATGCGCCGAATGTCTTCAGTGTTTATTAACTGTTGACGAATGGCACTACCACAGGAAAATAAACATGATTTCTTAATGGCAAGGTCAAATTTCAAAACAAAAAAAACAAGTTCTTAACAATATAAGCAATAAAACAGCAATAGATAAGATTCAGTTATAAAAATGTGGATCTCATAGCATGATCAAAGTTTGTCTCCAGTGGAATAAGTAGGATGATAATGCGATAGGAGGGGAAAACAAGAATAGATATAGAAGCATGGAAAAAGGGAAACGTTCATTAATTCTTTCCTAAAAAGGCCAAAAAATACCAAGCTAAAATCGCAATGGCATTATCACCACGCCAAATGCCTAATAGTTCTTACAGTTAAGCTATGCCTAGATTTTGAAAGAGGAATAAAAACAGACTTATTGTGCTTGCTGGCCATCAATACTTTAGAGTTTTGGATGTCAAGGTAGAGAACTCTCACATCTGCAGAAACACTAATCTTCCGTTCTTTACATAGGCAAAATTTAATAACTCAACTCTCCTTACTCAAGTTTTCATCAGCCTATAATTTATATCTAGACCATCTAAGGGGACTTACTTTAAACTTATCATCAATTAAGGCAACTCTAACTTTCTCGTGGATATACTCATTTTTTATTATGCTCTTTCATGTATACTCATTATCCATCTTAGCACTTTCATCTCTACAATACTTATTTTATTTATATGTTTTTAATTTATAGACTAGCATACAATACCATATAACATCATTGGTCTTACTACTGTTGTATAAAATTTAACTTTAAGTCTAAGTAATATTTTCTATCAAACAACACACTCGATGCATTTCTCTATTTTATCTATCCTGCTTAGATTCTGTTGCTAATATCACCATCTATTTCACCGTTATTTTATATAATTCATCTAAGATATCTAAATCATTCACTCTTCCTAATAACTTGATCAACAATTATCATCTCACCAATACAAATACTTCTATTTTGACTAAATCTGCACTTCATATATTTAATTTTTAATCTATTAAGATAAAATCATTTAGACTATAAGATATTTCTCCATAACTTGAATTTCCTTTTAGCCCATCTCTAATCTTAAAAACAAGGAGAATATCATTTGTGTATAACATACACTAAGGAACTCTTTTTTAATGCGTCCAACCAGAATCTTCATAACTAATGCAAAGAGATATAAACTTAAAATTAAGCCTTAGCATAAACTAACTGTATAAGGAAAATCCATAGTCAAATATTCTTGTGTTTGAACACAAGCAATAGCCGTTTGTACATTTTTTAATAACTTGAATGTAAATAATACAAACTCATATCTTTTCTAAAATTCTCAAAACTATCTCTTAAAACTTTATTATAAACTTTTTTTAACTTTTGAAAACCAAATGTAGATTTATGTTCTCCCTAAACTCCTCCATTAAGCTTCTCAATAAATAAATAGTTTTCATAGTAAATCTACCAAGCATAAAACCAAACTAGTTTTATAACACCATAGCATCACAGTATAATCCATGCTCAATTACAATTTTTTAAAATTTTAAAATGTGACGCACTAATTTAATTTATCTATAACTAGCACAATCCTATATAGTGTCTGTATTCGTTTAAATTAATACCAATGTATTCTTTCTCCATTCATTTGGTATTATTTTGGTCTTTAAAATTATATTAAACCAAATGAGCTAAGGCACTCTTTCATCTCCCAAATATTTTCAAATATCTATTGGAATATCTAGTTCTACTATTTTTCTACACAATCATCTTTTTTAAAGCATCTCAAATTCCAACTTTATTAATACGTTGAATGTAAAAGCAGTTTCTATTTTCTATCTGAATGTTAAGTCCACTAAGATCAATTATATTGGATATCTTCTTCCTTGAAAAAAAATATTTTGATTCTTATTTTTAATGAATTTCACTAGCTTTCAGTTTTCTTGTCTCTCAACTTAATAAGACCGTATATGTGACTCATTTTTTAGTGTCTAACTTCTTATACAGATCCTCAAAAGCAACATTTATTGCAGTACAAACTCCTTTCTTAGACTTTGACCGAGCCACTTTATACTTTGCTAAATTTTTTCTATTCTTGCATATATATCAATTTTTAAGGTAAATCTTCTTTTCTTTAATTTTTTCATTTACACTCTCCCAATACATCATTCACCACCTTATAAATGCAGTTAACCATTAATCACATAAGATCAACTTTCTCCTCAATAAAGTCATAAAATAAGAAAAACTCCAAAATTATTTTATCTTTCTCATTAGTCTCCCCAAACCATACATACTCAATGCTATTAAATTCCTCAGCATTACTTCAACATGCCTGTTTAGATCTTAATAAATATTCTTTATTTCAGAGTGAAACCACTTGTATCGACTCTTCTAAATCATTCCAAAACTTTTACTTTATACTCGCATCTAAACCTACATGGAGTATACATACTAACAATATCAATAGTTATTAACTAATTATAATTTTTAAACCTATAATGCTATTACCATTTTCTTTGACTTTCACTACATGATTTTTCAAATACTTGTCTAGAATTATACTCACCCCATTTCTAACCTTATTTTTATCAAAATATCAAAGCTTGAAGGCTAGGTTATTAATTTCTTTAGCTTTCTCTTTCACCAATTTTTCTTGTAAACACAATATTAATTCTCATATGGACCATAATATTCATCAACTCCATTAACTTTCCCATCAGGGTCCCTATATTCTAAGTTCATAGTCTTATTTAAATATATTATCTTTTAGAGTCTTAAACTAGCTTCTTTTCTAGCATCCGTCTATGATGTGAAAATTGTTACTCAATTATCACTATGTCAAGGTGACGCGGCTCTTACACACTTTTCACTAGATTCAATCAATACAACGCATCATTTTCAAAAAACACCCTAGCTTTAGCACAAATTCTTTAGGAATCCATCACCACATTCAATGAAAATTACACACATTACCCAAATAGAAGAAAAAATTACATATCAAACATCAAATCTTGTTTCTAAATAACAAAAAGGAGCGTTTAAGTATAATAGGTTTACCAATGTCTATTAACAAGGCTGGGAATATTTAGGGGGGATCAATTAAACATGTTAATAACCAAATTTGTTAGCAAATGCATATAAACTTAGGCCATAAAAAAATAATAGGGTAAATTGCATCCAGACTCCTAAGGTCAAAAGGGAATTGCAAATTGGTTTCAACTTTTGAAAATCTCAAATTTGGTACCAAAGGTTGCAAAAACGATGCAGTTTTTTCCCCTTTATCAAAATTACATCTTTTTTCCTGACCTGATTCGATAAAAAAATTTAAAATTTGATCATTATTTTATCATTTTGAGCTGTTTACATTTTGAGTCCTCAACCCTCTCTAAAAATTTAAAATATAAAACTATAAAAATTTAAAATTAAAAAAAAATCTAAAATTTAATTTCTCATATCACTTACTTTCTCCTCTAAAAATTTAAAATTAAAAAATTAAATTATAGTACTTAAATTAATATTCTACAAAGTCAAAAAGTTAATTTTAAGACATAATGATAAAAACTTAATAATTGTCTTAGTTGGGATCAAACTGCAACGCTTTTACTTTCAAACAATATTGAAAGCCTAAGAAACAGATTAAAAGTTCATTGCACGCTGTAAAACGAGTTAAATCATTTATTTATAGATACAAATATCAAATAACAGAAATCAAACATAAAGGAACAATGCAGCCAAATAAACATCAATATATGTGTAGAGCAAGGAAACATGAAATATCACTAAAAACCAAATATTGCATAGAGAAGACATACTCAGCATGTAAAACCATAGCATCGTCCACCAATGCTTTTTTTCTAGGCCTTCCAACCTTAGCACCCGTGCGAGGCCGCTTGTGAGATGATGCTATAGATAAGGTTGGAATAAGACCCGCCTTCACAGATGCAGCCTTCCTTCCTACTGAAGTAATCAGCAAACGATGTTCAAATTGCAATAAATCAAACATGGGATAATTACCTACATACTACAGTAAACTTACCATTTTACAAATAACACATTCATATTTAATAAATTACATCGTGCACACTTTTTTACACTATGCACACCATAAATTACTAAAACTATTACAATAAACACACCATGAATGTGACATTAAATTTTCACATACTTTGTGGTATATGGAATGTCATTTATTAAGTATGGATGTGTAATATATAAAATAACAATTTAATACGGCATATACGTAATTATCCCATCAAATTTATATATTGTGCTACCTTTGATTATTCAGAATTTTAACCATTATATGGTTCACTCAATATACTTAAAGCAGTTGAATACCTAAAATAGAAGCCAACACATCATCATCATTAGGAATAAAATCAGAGTGTCTTCTGCTTCTTGGAATTCCGGACAGCTTGGCTGAATTTCCACTTTGTGGTACTGCTGTACTGTCCATTATCCGCCGCTTCTTACCTGAGCGATTGCTGATCCTGTCAACACTTCCCTCAGATTCTGCCACTCCCTTATAAACAGTTTGTTGCTCTCGGTTATTAGGAGGATCAACAATACAGGAAGGAGCTAACATCTTTTCAGGTTCAGGAAATGGAGAACTCGAAAAAAAATTCACATTATCCTGCTGAGTGACTTTTGAATGAACTCTACCTGATAACTCATCCAACTGATTAGCAGCAGATATACAAGCAGTGTGCTGTTCTTCTAAATAAGTATCTTTGTCATTAGTAGAACGTGAGTCTTCACCTGAAAAGACGTCAAGATCTATAAATCCTTCGGATGAAATACAGCAACATATAAATAGAAAATGAGGATCAAATCCAGCAAATCTAGATCTATAAATCCTTCGGATAAAATACAGCAAGACATAAATAGAAAATGAGGATCAGATCCAACAAACCTTGAACCTCAACAGATGATCCACAAACATGTGGTGCTTCACCCCTAACTGGTGTTTCCAGGCTAGAGCAATCATCCCTGTGTGACATTTCAGAGGCTTCTATCAACACTCCGTCCTTTTGGAGTGGATTTGGCTGCTGCAAATTTGAACTACAAGGTCTCAAATGAAAGCCAAATTCAAGAGCAGATGTGTGGCATGTGACACAAGAATCAATATCTTCTACATGACTCGGGTTAACCCTGTCTGATATTTCCACACTTTCACTAATTGATTTTGATTTCTTTCTAATATCTTCCATAGCTCCTGAAACGTCCACATTATATGTAGTTACGTTAGAATATAGAGGATTTGTTTCAGAACTTGTTGCAGGCACAGGATGTGAGTCCAGATTGAATGATTCATGAGAAAATTTTGGAGGATGAATAGCCTCCCCATTATTATGTGTTTGGTTAGCTGTTCCATTTGATCCATGTAGTCTGTTTTCAGTACCAGAAAAAAGATTCCCATCGGAAGAACTTAGTACTGGAAAATCAGACCTTGGCTCAATCAAAACTGATTTGCAAACAGGTAAAGCCCCAGCAGTTTCTAGTAAACTCTGATTCAATGCTGCATCATTTGTAATCCCAATTGTATGTCCTGCTTCAGAAAGCTCAATCTCCATGGCAGGACTAACAGAAATCCCAAGTCTGCCGTGTTCCACAGATGTCATGGTTCTTTCTTGCGGACTTAAAGCTGGAATTTCATGAAAACTGGATGGAATTACTTCTTCTAATAATCCAGGAGTTGATGGAGCATGATCCGGCTCAATTAAATTTTGAATTTCCTCTGGGGTAAAAGCAAGATGCGCATATGGAGTAGCATGACAGTCAGGTAGATAACTTTCATTAAGATCTGGTGTTTGAATAGTGTAGTTATGTGGATAAGAAGACTCTTCATTCCTTCTCAAATTCTCAACACTTGGAAAACTTCTGCTGTTATGTTTATCATCAAGAACATCAGACAGATAAGTAGGAAACGCACTGCCTTTTTCTTCATCATATCGCAAATGACCATGAACTCTCCTGCTGGTTGAAGGAAGTGAAGCTTCATCCTGGTGCACTCCACTAAAGAGAAAATTTCACGAGAAACATCAATGTGGCTTGACATTGTAAATGCCAAGATATAAAATAATGCTATACATAGAATGATAACCCAAAAGGAGATCGTAGAAAGAGAACACATGAGGTAGCATGCTAAACACAAACCACCGATAGATGGTATTGCTTAAGAGCACATTAAAAGTAAAGATTATAAGGTAATCAGTGTATAGCTAGTTTTTTAAGAAGAAGAAGAATATTTACCCCTCCTTTGAACCCATTGACACAGAAGTAGGTAGAGGTGAGAAATGCTTCTCCAAAAGTAATTCCTGTAAGAAAAATAGCAATGAGAGTAAACAATGAAATGGCCAAGTACCAGAACATTGACCTGCAAATTCATAGGGATGAAAAGGCCAGACCAATCAAGCAGGGTGGTGATCTAACTTTATATGGAATGAAAAGAATAACATTGTCTATAGAAGCCCCATTCTACCCTATACTAGGTCCTTGAGCTTTGACATATTAGGCCATTCCCACCCTACCCGATCTACCCAAGGCAGGGCAGTGGAGCCGAATGCCCTCAGGTGGATCTAGCTCACATGCAAGAGAGAGACTCATGCTATGCATGTATGACTCTCTACTGGCTCCAACCTTCACATGCATAGTTTGATTACTAGAGAAAACCCCTCATCACAAATTCGAGCAGTAAGTTTGAGAAGAGAGAGAGAAAAGAAGGAAACCTGAAACCAGAGAGAGGCTCTGACTCTAATGAACTTGCTGGCATGCACGCACGCACGCACAAGAGAGAGAGAGAGAAGGGGGAGGAGAAAGGGAAGAGAGGGGAGGAACCAGGGAAGAAAAAGAGAGGGAAGGGTATTTTAGTAATTGGGTAAATGAAAAAATTTGTGCAGTAATATTTTCTCTAAAAAAAATAGCAAAAACCATTAAAAAGGACCAACATGAAATCTTTAAGTCAAACTTAAGGACTAGTTTGAAAACAAAACTAACGAGACTCAAGGATCCAAATGCTAGTTTTTAATATTGTGGACCTATTTGATATTAACCCTAATCTCAAGGACTCGTATGACATTAACCCATATATAACCAGGATGGTAAAGATGGAGCTTTTTCCAAAATTGATCATCAAAATTCCACTAAATTATCATAAAATGAATATTTAACTCCAATACATTCAGGGGCCAACTGATCACATTTTTATTTTTCAAACAAAGTATTTTCAAACATCTAAGCATGCAACCAACTCATCAGGAACCTGCATAATATAAGCAGCTCGGACATTCCAAATCCTTTCAGTTTCAAATAATTAGGTTCACTAGGTATGAATCTTTTGGGTTTTGGTTGGCTGATTCAAACGGCTTCAAGCTGCTGAAGATGTATGAAGCCGAATCCATACACCAAATGGAATAGTTTTGCAACCTGAAGTCCAAACCAATGAAAAAACCTAACAATGTGCGAGGCCGGATATCCAAGCTTTACACCCAAAGACATTTTGAGCTTAAAAATCACTTCAATAGCCTATAACCACTTCATGATTGTGGTATTGATAACTTCCAAAGCCGAAGCTACTAACAAATGGGCCAACGAATTTCATATACGTCCAGAAGTTGTCCCTAAATTGTTAGTGGCTATGGAAGTGATGATAATGATGAACCAAAAAATTGCAAGTTTATATCAGAAAGAATTGCAATTTAAAATGAACAATCAAAATGAATGGCATCAGATTTTGAGAGAACAAATAAAGAAAATGTTAAGTGGCCAATCCAATAAAGCTCAGAAGTGGTTTAAATGTACCTCATCAAATTCCAAACTAATCTGAGAAGCATCTCCATCACCAAACCTCTCTGCATGAACAATAACAGCATGAACAAGATCAGCACATTAAAAATAACTTCCTTCAAGGTAAACATTTTGCTCAGCACCAACCATCTAATCCAAACTTTGACGTTGGATATGAAGTTCCATTAACAGTATCTTGAAGTGTAATTTGCTCTTTGGTGCTCACATGGTGATCAACAGAATTACTGGAAAATAAAAGTTGGGCAAATTGAATACGCGGTATTACTTGCATACAAGCTTGTAAAAGAGTAAAAGAAAATGCTTCACATATCCATTCAGGTATTAAGGGCAAAATTCTGAACAGACCTACTAAGCAATGCACTATCAGGAAGCTCAAAATTGTCGAGGTCAAATGTTTCTGGAAGAGTGATAGAATGGTATGGTGCAGTTGATTCTTCAGGAGGAAGATCAACTACTGTCGAACGAAAGGCCTGCTTTATCTTGAGTAAAGCTTCACTACAATCATGGAAAAGATAATTGACCTTTTTTGAGTAAATCCTCACTACACCAAGCAGAAGATGACTAGAGAGCCGCAAAGCAATTGGTATATCAGGAGAAAGAATAGAATCTGCAAACATCATTCCAGTAGGGAAAATGGAATTAGAACATAATTTGAACGAGAGAGAAGATAATGAGACTAACAACACATTTCAGGTCCAATGAAAATAATATATGATATACATGTCACCAAGTTATATGACATCAACATTCCAATGCAAAAGTTTTCATTCATAAAGAACAAAACTCAAAGCCTTGCATCTTAATGTTGCATCATATTTGGAATCACAATATGCACTCAGCACAATCATTCACACTTATGGTCAGATTAATCTGCGATAACGTACTGTAATGTTTATGCCACAAGAAAACACATTTATTTAACCTTCCAAGAGAAATATATCCCAAACTTCATGAATAAACCAATTAGCCTGGGAATCAATTATCACCAGTTATCAAGCAACAAGCATGCAATTTAACGATATTCTAGTGACGGTTTTTTTTATAGTGGAAAGAAAGCAAAAATCAAAATTACTTTCAATGAAGGAAATTACATGGTCTTATATACAAAGTTAGCAATATGTTGACAAAGTAGATAAAGCAGGGGACATAAGGTTAAGGAAGTCAGCATACTCCTATGAATATTATTTACATGTAAAAATGGGGGAGTGGGGTTGGGGAAGTCCGAAAGGAAAAACTGAATATTGCTTAAATACTACCAGAGAAACTATATCTGCCAACACTACAAATAATAACAGCTAACTAATGAAATGGGATCTGAAAATATAAAAAGATGACTTATTTGTAAGTTCGAAGAAGGTCTAATAATTGATAAGGCCTACGCACAATCCATAGATATATGTGAAAAGTAGGATCAACTGTTAAGCAAAGGAGCAAGTAGAACAGCAAAATGCTCAACTTTCCTCTTCAACAGGGGTTTTGTTAGTTCAAGGGTACTATACTGCTATAAAGAGAAAATTGGATAAGTCATAACAGTATCATATGTTTGCCACTTATCCTAATGTATGAAAGAGTTAGAATGATGATTTTTTAATTACCAAATTCTTTTCTGGATTACATCCATCTCTATAAGTATTCCAAACATAGTTGATGACCAATGGCTCAGTTCTTGATATTGTTATTGCTCTTTCTCATGTTCTGGTCACCGAGCTTGCCAGCAACTCATGTGTACACTTAGATCATTCAGCTCACACAATGTTCACTCGTGGTCGGAATGGTGGATGGGGCCGTGGTAGACGAACTAGTGGACCCAATCGTGGAAGGAATTCCTTTTCTCCTTATTCAAATTGTGGCAAAACTAATCATCCGGCAGATCGTTATTGCAAGAAATTTGGCTATTCCCTATCTACTCAACATGTTACTACATCTCAACCTACACCTCTATCACTTGCTCAGCCATGATCGATTACTCTATTCTAGGACTACTATTACTTGATTCCTATGTCACAGAGTACAGCTTCTGCTTCCTAAGTCACTCCCTCAAGAACTGCTTCTATTGTACAATCAAGTATGCCATAGAATTTGAATTATGGAGCTTCTTCCCATATGTCTAGTAATAAACAACTATTTACTTCCCTTGCCTTTTCTTCTCTATCAAAAATTACCATTGTTGATGGAAAGAGAACCATCTCTCTTTCTTCCTTCCTTAGCTTATCTAATGTTCTCTATGTTCCATATTTTCCTGTAAACTTACATCTTGTTTTGTTACATTTAACCTTACTCATTGTGTTTTTCAGAATCTTCAAATGAAGAGGATGATTGATGGTGGCAATGTTAAAGTTGATGGAGTATAGTACCTATTTAGATCGAGCTCCCCTTAGTTCCCCTTCAGGCTTCCCATGTGTCATTGTACCAATGGCATGGTTATCTTGGCCATCCCACTCCAAGCCATCTTACATCAACAATTTATACTACGCTGTCTAGTTCAAATTTCAATATGAGATTTGTGAGTCTGGTATGGTAAGCATCATAAAGTGTCTACTAGTAAGCCTCATTATGATTTAATTCAATATGATATTTAGAGTCCTGATCTTGTATCCACGCATTTGGCTTTTGATATTACATTATTTTTGTTGATGACTACTACACTCAAATGACGTAGGCATGTTTTATTTATTTTTCAAATATTCTATCAAAAAATTAAAGTTCACATTTCTACTTTAATCAAAATTCTTCGCACTAACAATGCTCTTGAATATATGCAGATTAATTCTACCTCATTTAGTTTTGCTAATGGGATCATTCATTAAACTTCCAATGCTTACACTTCTTAGCAAAATGATGTTGAGCGCAAGTAACATCATCTGCTTGATGTTACACATACCTTGATGTTTCAAATGAATATTCCTAGATCTTTTTGAGGAGAAGTTTTGACTGCATGTTTCTTAATTAATAGATTATTTACCACAAATCTAAGGAATGTATCCCCTCATTTCTCTGTCATATCCAGAAAAAACTCATTGTCCTACCACCACAATGATTTTTTGGTGTATTTATTTTGCAAAGTCAATTTATCTTGTACCTAAAAAAGTCTGAGCTATTCCTGGACGCTAAAAGGCTATAGGAAGGGCGCATTAAAACATAAAATTATTCCGGGGCCATAAACTATAGGCTTAAACTTTTAGGTCAGTTGGTAACCAGAGATTTAACAAAGACAATTATAGAAGAGCACAGATGTTCATCAAATACACGAACTAAAGCAAAAATCACAGCATTTCAGAGCAACAGAGAAAACAAAGTGTTTTGACATTGTTTACATGTGATGGTCCATCGAAATGCCATTTCATGTGGCAGAAATAAATTAACAATAAAGAAAACCCCAAAAACCATATGAGAATAGGAGCAGGCAAATAAGAAAACGTTGGGAAGCATAAAATTAAAACCACATACTCATATATAGAAAACACAATAGAAGAAAACAGGACCGCAGCATCTCATTCAAACAAAGCAACCAAAAAAAAAGGAAATTTCGCTTCATTCCACACTTTCAAAAAAACTCTCCGGGAAAAACACAGTTTTTATAGCAACATATACTTAACTAATCTGTTGGCACTATCCTGGTTCCACACCTCAAAGCTCCAAAAAAATAATAATAATCACAAACGATGGAACTAGGATGCTACAAAAGCAAGATAAGAAGCAGATGCAATCACAAGATACCAACCTACAGAGACACCGATATCAGTATCCGCGACCTGATTCTTCCTCAACTTCCTCTCCAGATGAGCCGCGATCCATATCGTCCCCAAAGGCCCTTTCTTGGCCAATATGAACTGAGAGTAGAACATTTCTGCGCGCTGCGTTACACACAAACCCTAGAACCAAATCCACTGGTCCATCACTTCTCAAACCCTAGCTTCTCCCACCTTCCTCCAAAACCCCAGTGGATCCCAATTCCCACAAAAGCTAACCCTACCACTCAGATCCCTCGCATGTAAATCCAGCTCAAGAAGACCTTCCCGCCGTAGTAGCCACGGAATTCAGAGCCCGGAGACCTCCCTCCGGAACTCACCCCAAACCCTAGCACAGCACGAATTCGAGGTCTGCGACTCTGCGGAGCTCTTCTTCGAAAGATCAGAATGGATCCGAGAAGCGGCGTAAGCAGCTCGAGGCCGAGGGAGCCGACAGCAACAAGTAGAACAGATATATTATATAGGTAAATTACTATCCGGTCCCTTGAGTTATATGTACTTAATATAAAACCTTTTTTGTTTCACACAGATCCCTAAACTTCATCTTCATTAATTTCACTCAGGTGTAGCTGATCCTTCTATTATAATTTAGTTAAATATTTCAAGATTTTTTCATCCATAATTCCATATTTGCAAATAGTCGTAGAAATAATATTACAAAGATAAACTAAAATGCATATTTTTATCTTATCTATCATCTAATAATTGAGATGCAATATCATTTTTGAATTATTATGGCAATATTATAATATAAAAATGGCAAATATATGAGCAATATGACTGTCCAAAAAAGTTGTATCTTCAAAAAAATTGTAGAAGTTAAGATCGATATGTTAAAGCTGATCAAACGTATCTGTGAATTATGCAATAAAATATTTTTTAAAAAATTATCCTGCTTAAAAAATCTCTTTCTTAAACTTTAAACTTGTCTTATAACTCAAACCACAAGGTAGGCCTAAGCACCTATTACATGCCTAAACTACATGACAATTGTAGAACCTATACAGTATCTTATTCACGAAAACACTCACAGCACCAGCATTAATTTAACATAACAGCACTGGCGTGGTAGCACAAATTAAAAATCATCTTTCTTTTTTTTTTTTTTCTTCATTTTTTTCTTTTGTTCTCTATTTTGCTTATTGTGATTCCATTTTTGCAGTAATCTTTGGGGATTGTCTTAACTAGACATCTTGATCTTCAAAGATGAGAAGGTTCTCAACGGCGAATTGGAGCACAACTCAGGCCTGATCAACTCTCTAATTTATTTTTCTGAACGATGCATATCATCCGGTATCACACGCAGTCTTTATCTCCTAAAAAATGAAGAAAAAAATTTATTCATTATGAGAACTAAAAAGTGATATCAAAAAACTTGCTACTTACTCCATATTGTATCACATAACAATTGGCAACCTGGGATTGCTACTAAACACCAATCATAAGTTGCCACATTAATGCTATGCCAAAATCAGATTAAATATTATAAACTTTAGACTTCGATAATCTCAAGAGGAGATTCAATCTTATTCTCTCTCAAACATTAATCATAATAAATTGTGGATTAATTTCTATATCAATAATGATAGAAAATAAAGACAAAGAATATTAAACTCTTATAAACTAACTTTTATTTTAAAAAATTATACATAATCAAACATTGAAACAAAAATAATTAGTCAAAAATCAACACTAATCTAATAAATAGATGATTACTTTTCTAAGTTGGCCTCCTGCCTCCCTCCTCACCTAGTTAGAAGAGACACAAATGAGATACGGGCATTTTGATTATTTAGTTAAATGAAATTGTCAATTTTTTTTTAAAAAAAATCAATTATGAGGACCATAGCGTAACAGATTTATAAAATCAGGAACTCATGCGTAATTTAAATTGAGATGAAAATATACTTCAAGGAGACAACTTAAAATGTATGGACTCAGAGTTAAACCCTTACAATTTCGGAGACCCAATTGTAATTTTAAAATCGTGTGAGTGCAAATTTTTGTCAAGGGGTCAAAAGGTCAAGGGGTGATATGTGAACTCCACGTGGCGCGTCCCGATAAATCATGCTAAGCAAAAAAAAAGAAAAAATTCAAAATTTAAAAACTCGCTTATATCTTATTTCATTTAAATTTAACTTTAATTTTTTTATAATTTCAAATTACTTAAAATAAAATCAATACTAATTCATAATAAATTTAATATCTATTTATCTAATACACTATATATATATATATATAATTTTTAATAAAAAAACATGATTGTTGCATTTTTTAAATAAAAGTGATTAATTTGATTGATTTAAAAAACATAAAAATTCATGCACATAAATCTGAATTAAAGGTATTATTAGGTGTATGATAAAAAATTAAAATATTTTAAAAAATTAAAAAGTAATTATGATAAAAACAAAAAGTTGTAATTTTTTTTTAAATTTTTTATAATTTAAGACAATTTTATTCTCATATATTTTGTTGTGCATATAACGGTAAATTTATCTAAATTTTTAAGGTTAGAACTTTTAAATATTAAATTATTATTTAAATATATATTATTTTATAATTCAAATTTTATGAAAAAAAAAATTATATAGATAATATTTAAATTTTTTATGATATATAAATAATTATCTCTACATTTAAATATTTCTTTGTAGGCTTCCTATGGGTATAAAAATAATTTTTGCATTGCTTTTTTCGTAAACTTTTCTATTAAGTTTTCTCCCAAAATATCCCAAGGACCCCTTCCAAAGGATTTTAAAAAAAATATAAATTTGAGGAAAATTTATAGAATAAAAAAAAGTTTTCAAAACTTATTTTCAAGCCCTAAAATGAACTAGACATACACTTAAATATGATTTTTGGGAAGGTAATATAATTTTTATAGGATTATGTCTAAGTCCAAATTTAACCACAAAAAGATTTAAACTTTTGCATTATAGTACCTAAACTTATATGAATATTATAATCCAATATAAATTCATCTAATTATGAAATATGGGCAAAACTTTTGAAATGACAATAAAGCCTCATTTGGTTTAAGAATTTTTTTTGACCAACACAATTTTTAACTATAAAAATTAATTTTATTTCATATCCAACATAAATACGAATATTAAAATTATCTTTATTCTATATTTTACATATTTTTTAACATTAAAATAAATATGGCATGCTTGGATTCAAATATATTATGTATAAAATTGAGGCTCTTATTTGTAATTATACATACATAGCAGGATTTCTTGTCTACAAACTTCCAAGGTAAAGAAGACATTTTGGATATTTTGATATTGGGGAAATTATATATACAATATCAAATTTAATAAATATTACAGATTTTTCATCTAATTCTCAAAAATTATAAAATTTATAAAAAAATTTAATTATAAATTACATTTTATATATTTCATTTGTTCTCGTCACATTACCATATTGAAGTTTGTTCTTTATTTAATTATGATAAAAAATTTCAAATTCTAATCATTAATTTAAATAAGATAGAAACCGATCATTCAAAAATAATAATAATATCTAGTTATCTGTAATAGATTGACGATGATCTAAAAGTCAATTATATGATACTATCTAAAGCTGATCAACTTCAATATAAGAGCTAGAGCATCTTATGTCAAAAAATAATTATAGTGTATAAAAAAAATATTTTGTTCCAACTAATGATATTTACAAATAGTAAATAGTTGTGTAAAATATAATTTGTAATTAGAGTTCTTTATAAATTTTATAAATTTTAAAAATTGAGTATGAAATTTATAATATTTACTAAATAGGGTGCTATATATGTGAATTTTTCATTGATATTTTAGAGTATGGTGTAATAGTAATAGCAGAACAGGTCTGTAGATGTAATTTTCCAAAGACAGAGTCAGGAATAGCTGTAGAAGTGTCATGTGTTCATTTCTCAAAGATTTTTAAGGTTTATGTCTAGGTCTAGGACCTAAGTGTAATAAAGTAATATAGAGGAAATTCATCATAATTTCTTAATACGCATAACTTTATTCAAGCGTGATCTTAAATCTAAGTATTAAATATTTAGACACAACACAAATATAAAAGGTACATTAAAAGATATATTAATTTTAGAGTATAATGAAATATTGGTAAAGTGTTTATCATTTTCAATCAACTTACTTATCATTCAAGACCCATAAGTAAAATTTTTAAAGGAGTTTTTAGAATTTTAGGGCTTATTATAGATATTTCAAAACTAAGAGTCCTTTAGTGCAAACTCTTAAATTCTCAGTCTGAGATTTTCAGATCTTTTGAAAACTCATCTGTAATTTTCCCACAAATTTAGTCCTCCATCTCAATGATTTTAAATTTAGTTCTCTCATTTTGGCCTTAAAAGAAATATCAGAACTAAAGAAATATACGAAACTATTTCGAGTCCTTTTATATAATCTCATAATTTTCAATCAGTTCACATTGTTCACTGGGTTTTGGCTTGATAATGACATTCACATTACTTTAGGTACCACAATGCAAAACAACTGAACTTTTCATTATTTAATTTAGAATTAATTAAATAGCACGAAAATCATATACTTCCCTAAAAATAATATTTAAATTTTTATATAGCTAATAAAATTATAAAATAAAAACTTGACATTATGTTAAGCATAAAATTACATATTTAAATCGATAAAATTGATAATTAAGTTGACTTCAAGTTTTCAACCAAAAAAATGGCTGAAATCTGAATAGATATTAAGAATATTTACATAAATATTGTCTAAAACTTTAGATATTATAAACATAACATTCTCATCACAAAATTTCAACCGTAAAATAACATATATTTAAATGAGAATGCATTATTAAAAATTTTGCGAAACAAGAACGTCAACACCAAAATTATAAAACTCAACCGAAACTACGAAATTTTGGTATAAAAACACTACTAAATTTTGATTTTGGTAGTCTCGACAGTTTCAGCAGTTTCACCTGAGTTCCAGCCGAAACGGTTAACACATTTTTCAAAAAAAATAATATTCGATAATTATTATTAATAAATTTTATTTAAATTTATAAGATTTTAATAATTTATAAACAAAAATGAAATTAACGATACCGAAACTAATGAAAATGCCGAAACTGACACTTTCATCTTGGGAACGAAACTGAAATCGAAACTAAATTTTAAAACTTCAGTAAATACCCCTAGAAATTAACACTCCAATAAAACAATGTTTTAAGTTTCAGTTACAGCCTGAGCTGTTTTGGATTTCGAATTTTCATAATATAGGGAGAAAAACAAAAGTCCCAAAACAAGAACAATGATCAGATAATAAAAAAAAAAACATTAATTTTTAATATTTTAGCATTCAAAATGCTACAATCCACAATATCTAATGACTGATACTTACAACTGCATGATATGAATCCAAGAAAAGAAAAAAAAAAGGAAATAAATTAGAAAAAGAGTAAATAAGAATTCAGCAAGATTTGTTGAAGATATTGCAACCAAATTACATCAGAATTCCAGCAGCATTATCAAGAGCTTTCTTGCAAGTCCTGAACTTCTCAGCTAAAGCTGGATTTGCCTCCACAACATACTGCTTGATGAAGACCACAAGGCTGCTCCTCAGAGCTTCCAGCTCTGGAGGAGGCGCCACACGTGTGAATACATTCCAGACAGTGGCATCAGTTTTCTCGAGGACAGTTTCGAACAGCACCCTGAAATGCATGATCCTTTTCGGGCTCCACCGAATCGGATCCATGAGGTTGACGGCTTTAAGAATCGCGAGGGAGAGGGAGAAAGACGAGAGCATCTCAGCGACGAATCTTGCGAGGTTCATCGAGCGGTTCAGCTCCATCGTATCGAGCTCCTTAAAGTGGTCCCATATGCAATACTGGATGATCATAAGAAATCAATACTGTAATCAATACTACTATTGGCCAAAAAAATGATCACATATGTTTCTTATAGGTGTCTTAGGGTTTTTGCACGCCAGTCTATGAATTTTGAATCGTTCCTATAGATCCCTGAGATTATCGTTTTGTTGTCGTGAGGTTCTTCCACCCAATTGAAAGAAACCACTATATTCAAAACAGCTTTTTGTTCTTACGAAATTACTCGAATTCTTATCAATATTTAATACGTTTATTTGATGACTTTTGGCACCAAAGGCACCACATACTAACTTAATCGTAAAATAGGAATTTAGATAAATTTAACACTATAGGTGATAGAAGGGCCATACAGCAATAACACATTAAGTTGAAGGACTTAAATGCAACAATTCAAAACCCATAAATCCTGTAAATCTGAGCAAAAAACTCTTAAGATTTTAAGGATATATAAGCAATTTACCTATATGTTTAGGTTCATCTAACCAATAAAGTGACATTAGCAGGTGTCATATGTAGAATGATTCTGGAGTCTTTGATATAACTAAAATTTTAGTTGCATTTTTGAAGTCTCATTGGCTCCAGCATTATTAGCAAAAAAAGATACTGCAAAATTTGCATGACAATAAGTGCCAATGTGAGGTGGTAAAGCCAAGAAAATCACGGTATTCACATACAAGTGCTTCAAATTTGACTAGTTAAAGATTTGATAAAAATATAAAATTATGAAGTCTTGGCAAATTTTAACTCGTTTATTTATTTAATCGTGTTCTAATTTTGTGCACAACTTTGACACTTAACTTTAAATTATTCTTTTTTTGAGAATTGCCTTCCGATAAAAGTTTCATTTTTTTATTATTGTTTATTAAAAATCCTTAAGCATAAGTTGAAGATTCATCAACAAGGTAACTGACAATAATAATTTATGAAGCACCGATATTTTATGAAACAGAATGTATCCATATCACATTCATATTAGATATCAATACTCCTTGATAATCTACAGATATATATTTGATACGTCATGTGGAGTATTAATTTTTATTTTTAATTTTTAAAAAAATAATAATCGTTTAATACTTCCCAATATTTCTAAGGATCTAATTAAAGAAACAAATATTGGATCAGTCAGTACGACCACCCACACAATAAATAATAATAAAGATCTCATATATAAAATACAATTTATGCAAAGACTCAAACTTTAACATTAGAAGAGTAATATACTAGGCTCACGCAATTAGGATTACAAAAAGCATCACGCAAATGTTACGACAGTAGAAAAGATTTGATATACTTAAAACTGCTACATCTTGTACTTCAGCTAGCCCTTTTCACGGTCTTACAAGCGGCAATAACACCAACCAATACTTTATCGTTGCTTCCGTTAGACACTAATCATATTTTTTTCTTTATCTCAGTCAAGCATGTATTGCGAAAAGGATTGCCTATTTTGTTGTCTATGAGTCAAAGAACGGAGAAAGAAGATGATGCGTCTACTTTAATTTAAAAGGAAAACATATATATATATAGGTTAAAAGTAGTTTCACTACAAGCTGAACTCAGCAAAATGCCTTCAAGCCAGAAATATGAGACAGAAATTCCTTAAGAATATAATTCAACCAGAGCGATTTATCGATATTAGATTGCAGGGCACAGTTAAGGAGAAAAGAAAAAGAACACACACCTGCAAAGTGAACTTGTGATTTTTATCATGGCCACAAAACTTTGATGCCAAAACAGTGTAATATTTGTTGAACAACTTCTCCTGCAAGCAACACTCCACGATGACCCTCATTATTTCCCTGTCCTGAGCAGTTCATTAGAGAGGAGGTTACAAACTAACTGACAAGGAGCAAACAAAAAAAGAGAACAGAAAAGCAAATGGCCCTAACAAGGCTGAAAATTTGAAACTCGAAATGCTCAAATCCCTATAACTAGGTTTGAAATATATAAGTTATTTAATGTGTATATGTGTATTATGAAAAGTTTCTGTTCAAGCCCAAAATAAAATAGAAAATTGCTTGATCTCAAGTCACACTGTGTCACTCGAATTTGACTAGATGCAAGCCATTACAAAACGCCACCTACCTGTTTCCCAGATAAACCTAGTCTCAGAATCTTCTCAAAAGTATCAACATAGTCTTCACCACTCATTATGATACAAAATATTGCTCTTCTTATATCAGTATTCATCCTTTGTGCTGTTGCAAGCTGAACGAGCTTTTGGGCCTCTTGAACCTCCTTGTTAATGGTACCGGCCACATCTTCAAGATTGGCCATGCTCGAGGCATTCTCACCAGACAGCCACCACTGTCCTTTCTTCTCCGGATCAAGCAGCTTTTTCCATGTCAGACCTCGAAGAAGAACATCTTCTGCTCTTAACTGCAAAAATATAACTATGAGCGAGAAATGCATATCAAACGACTCAATTAATAAGCATCTTAGAGAGCAATGTGGGACAAGTAATACTTCTGTAATATGCTATCCCTGTAATACAAATGCATTAGCACTTTAATACCAAAGAGATGGTCAATATACAATAGAAACTAAGCAATTCAAAAGACCTTTAATAGCCATTTCTTTATTCGAACATGATGAGCCGGATCCTCTTTCGATCTTTTCTTGTTGTTCTTTATATCACATATCGTCTCCAGCATAAATTCCATCTGCAGAGAAGTTAAGAAAAATCTGGCAGAAAATCAGAATTCTAATAGAAGTAGAACCGTGTGAATTGTAGCCTACCCTTTTATTATGTATTGTGGAATGCCCTTCTTGCTTGTTCTGGGAATGAGACTTGATTTCGTTCACTCTGTTCTGGATGTTAAGAACAAAGTCTTTCATGGAACTAGGCTCATCACCTCTTAGCTTCATTCCACAACCTACTCAATTTAAGTAGCTTCAAATTTAATACAAAATTCAAAAAAAAAATTGATAAGACAACATGCAAACAAATCAAAATGAGCATAAATTTGAGAAACTTCGTTAAGTCAAATTAACATCTTAAATATAATTAGAAACATGGTGAAGCTATGATAAAAGAGGAGCTGACACTGTAGGAATGTCAAGATGGTGGAAACATCCAGCTCTGTCAAACGTTGGCTTAAGACATCGAGAAGGTCATATATGAGATCACTGCAGGATGGAAGATGGGGAGTTATTTAGAATGGAAAATAACTGAGATCAAAAGCATGTTCTGAGAACATCTGCTCATCTAAGATCTAGCCATAATTATCAGCATTTTTAATCCCATCGGCACTGACATCCTGATTCAAGTAGAGCAGCAAAAAAAAGATGAAAGGATTTTCTGCACATTTAGATTGGCTTATGTTTATACCTAAAGTTGTTTTTTTTTATTCTGAAAGTTAGATTGGCTTATGTTTATGGAGAACAATAAACCCGACATCTTAAAACCTCTTAAGCACCAATTGAACGCACATTTATATTAAACTCCAAAATTTCATAGTAACTTGAGCACTTAAACAAGGGTAGCACTTAAAGGTTTGGAAGCTATATTAGTGAGTATAGTATAGGGTGAATAAAATGTTTTTTTTTTTTGAAACGTAAAATGATATGAACGTTTTTTTTAGATGCAAAAATGATATGAATGTTGATTATGTATTTGTGTAGAGAAAAAAGGGGCAAATAAAAAGAATCAGAATTCAAATTGCGAATAAGGAGATCCAAGTAATATCGTAAAAGATAAGATTATTAAACCATTAGAACAATGTCCAATAAAAACACTTTAATAGCTCTAAAATTCCACTAACGCATGCTTGAAAAAAGAAAGTATCTTGGTATAGCCAGTGAAAATGACGGAAGTTCCAGCAGCTTCAAAACAAAAAGGATCACATTGGAATAGAACGTACCTAGAGCAGATACCAAAGATATAGAAGAAGGAGAGTAGCAAGGTAAGGTTTCTCAATGAAAGGCCATCCTCTTTATGGTATTCATCCTAAAACGTAAAGCTCATTTAGCTATATGGAGACAACAGAAAAAAAAAGTTCAACCAATACCAACATAAGTATTACGTTAAACTGAATTCCTTAATGTGAAATAAGTCAGTTTATGGGTGCTCTACCTCAAATGATTTAGCAACAGAAACTATGAGTTTTGCACTGAAATCAATCCCAACCAGGCAGGCCAGGCCAGCAACAAAAGCAGCAAAAACAGCAGCATAACTACAGGAAGACAAAAAATGTTTTGTTGTTATTTGTTACATTTAAATTTAACTGGGCGCTAGTAAGGAGAAAAGCCAAAGCAACATAATCGGTTTTAATGAGTATATTATCTGAAGCACGGTGGAATGTAAGTGCTGCTTCTACACAGAATTTCATCCCTTATTTTGGAATGAAGTAGAAAAAATGTTCAAGCTACAAATTACAGGTAAAAAAAAGGTAATAAACAACGAAAAAGGAAATGTATCAAAGTAGGGCTTTACTTTTCCCTTGTCTTTTTTGTTTCCATTGCCTTCCTTTCCCTTGCCCATCCTTAAAATCAAGGGAGTACCCAAACTTAAGAAGAAAATAGCCATTTCCTAGCAATAGTTATTCATGGGACCTAAACATTTTTCCGCCCAGGAAAGAGTTTGCTAATTGCTAGCCAATCATAACATGAAAAAGACAGATTTCCAAAGAATCATGGAAGATTAGATTAATGTAAGAATATGAATTATTCCTAGGCCATAACATACATGATTAAGCTTGTAGCTCTAGTATTGGAGCCAAAAGTTTTAAGTTAAAGAGTCTTGTCCCCAAACTATCTCTACCATAAAATAATAATGAAAAAAAAACCATGATGAATTAAATCCACACTGGAAAGCTAATAAGCTCACCTGTGAGTGGGTTTGTAAAAATAAAAAAAATTAGGCCACAATCAATAAGCTTAAGCTTGTAGGTCAGTTGGTTACTAAAGATTTAACAATTAACATCAAACATGACATGGATTGTAAGATAGTAAAAAGAGACTCATAAGGAAGCCCAATATAATTAAAAATACTATTAATGAAGGATTCATGTAAAATACATTAAGACTAGCAAAATGAGAACTGATAGAACATGCAAAGGAATAGTTGATCAAATCATAAAACTACCTTATCGCAAAAGCTCAGTTAACCAAACAAGGTATTAAAATAATTCATGATTATTTTTCCATGGCCTTAATAAATTGACTGAAAAGGAGAATTATTCCTTCTTTGAAACTAATTCGAGAATTACTCCTTTGAAAAAAATCGAGTACTATACCTTTGAAACAAAATAAAGCGAAAATAAAGATCTGAACAACATTTTACTCAAATAAAGTAAATTGAGAGTTCAGTGATTAGGCAAACATCATCTCTCAAAGGAAACCCAAAGATTAATCTTAGACATCTAAAATTTCTAACACTTGTAAGAGGGAATTGAACACAAAGGATCTCACTGTTCATTGCCTCGTGGCCCTTCCACACATGATGCCACAACCTCCTCACCAATTATCTCACAACCAGCACTGCGAGTAACAGTCTGTTAAGGAAGTCAGTCAAATGTGAACAAATAATAAAAATAAAATAAAAAAATTATTTCGGATGATTAGCTTGTCTAATTTGTGAAATAGAATAAAGGTACCAAATGTAAGAAAAAAAAAGTAAGCTGTGAAATTTGAAGGATGCATAAACACAAAGTACCTGAAAGATTTCTGCAACTTCTCCTGTAATTGACTCCACGTTTGATTCAGAGAGCCTATTGAGTAGTCCTGAAATAAACTTCAAATGTAAAATTTATATAACAAAAAGTTATAAACCGACACTTTTGAATCAAAAATCAAACTAACACTTTTAAGCAATAGATACCTCTAATCCTGCGGCGAACTTGTGCATGCTCTTCTGATTCACTTCTACTACAAGCTCTCAAGTGGGGAGCAATGTATTTTACACTGGTACCAGACATCATTTCTTCCATATCACGTGCTTCATGTTCTTCATTTAAAACAACATGCTGCTCAACATCATCACCGGCCCCAACATCAAGGAATTCTGTCTCTACATGCTTAGTTGATGATTTTGAAGACTTCCTTCTCTTGCGTTTCTTACTTTTGGTGATATCCCCAACATCCTTATTGCTTGCCTTGACCTCATCTTTAGAAGCCACATCTTCATATGTCCTGATTTCACCTTTCACGAATTTATCCATCTCCTCATTAGGTACATCATCAGGTTCTACATCTCTGAAATCATTGAAAGCTGGATCTAATCCAGAGGCTATTCCCTCAATAAATAGGTTCAGCCCATCATCTACGCCACCCAGTTTCCCAGCCTTTACCTTCAACTTCTTTGCCAACCTCAACTCCATTTCACTGTCTTCCTCTGCATTGACTGCACCCTTGCGCAACTCCATCTGCAAGTATTCATGAAAATTGCTTTTTGGATTCTTCACCAAACTTTTATTCACTTTATCAACAGGCTGAGAAGAGCTGTTCTGGCTCTTAGATTTCTTCTCAATGGACAGATTCAAAAGATTTGAACTCGGTTTCGAAACATCGAGTTTTTCTAGCTCCTTTTCCCTTATTACGTTCTTTCTCTTACCACTCTGAGTTGGAAAGGCATATCAAAATCAAAAATACATCAGATTCTGATAATTCCATGCTAATGGATAGCATCTTTAATCATGAAGCTAATCATTCTATCCACTCATTAAGACAAATCAGATGAAGAACCTACAAAACAAAAGGAAAAGGACCACCTGATGCTGAACCCATGAGTGGCATCGTCTCATTCGCTTATCCAACCGAGCTTCTTTTCTCCTATCCTTGCGTGACCTCGCTTTAACTCCCTCTGCGCAAAAAATAGAAATAAACAATAACATCCAATAGAAAGTTAGAGACCCTAACAATGAAAAGACTATTTTTACCACATTCATAGAGCGAAGACAGAAAGACCAGCCTCTTGCTTAAAACTTACCCATATTCTCACAGTTATCTCAGATAATGAGGCCGGATGGCCTCTCCAGTATCCACTATCCTTTTATTCCAAGGTCAAAGCAACAAGGGCGAGATCCGCCGACCTAAGGCCTTCACCAGGCATCCAGCCGAGATTGGCTCAACCACTAAACCCTCAAAGCGGATCAAACCCCACTGAACGGACCCGCCGGATATCCCAGCTCAATCACCGCAAGGCCTGCGTACGATGTGGTTGACCCTCGCGCTGGATCGGCAAAACCGGAGGAGGTAGGGTGGCGCGGCGCGGCACGGCGTTTGATCGGCGGACACCAGCTTGAAGGTGATACTAATGTGCACCAATCAGCTTGAACCCACCCTTGATCCGGGTGGGTTACAGCTGTAGTCCCCGGAGATCAGGTGCGCCGCGTCTGGGTGAAAGGATCCCAGTGCTCACCTGCAAAAAGAACGAACGGAAACGAGAAGAAGAAGAAGAAGATGATGAAAGGAGGGAAAAAGCGTCGACTGCATTCACACCGCACGCTGTTCAATCGTTACACAAAGGGTTTTATACCGGGCGAACCGGCCGGTCGATGATGACGGTCCGGTCTAAATCCGGTTTAAAATAAATAAAAAAAACATCCTCAAATATTATTAGGCATAGAATTATTCGAGTTTGAGCTAAGCTAAGGTCAACTCGAGCTAAACACGAGCTCAGATTGAAAAGAAAATTTACTGGCTCGAAATCAGCTCACAACTCCAAATATTTCGAGCAGCTCAAGCTAATTTCGAGCCACCTCATTTTATTTTATTTTATTATAATTTTATTTTAATTTCAAAGAAACCATCTTGCCTTTTTTATAAATCTCCTTTCTTTTTTTTTCTAAACTCTCAGGCCCTGTTTGGCATTGGGCTAAAAATCATTACTAAAATTACCCATGATCAAAATCTTAAATTTATTTTAAAAAAACTTAAAAAATTATTTTATATTTCATCTCACACAAATTCTAACATTAAACAATCACTTTATTTCACATCCAACACAATTCTCAATAAATCAATCAACTTTATTTCACATCATACACAATTTTTAATATAACTAACTTACTTTATTTCACATCATACACATTTTTCAAAAATCACTAAAAATTTCAATCAAATTCTCTTTTTTTCCTATTACCAAACAGAGCCTCCAATGTGGGATTTAGGGGTGTCAAGTTGGGTTATCGGGTCAGGTTCGGGTCAAACCTGACTTTGACCCGACCCAAACTCAATTTCGGGTCAGGCCTTGAACCCGAATAACCCAACTTGTTCGCTGCACCCCTTTTCCAAGCACGCTTGAGATGTCAGCCTCCCTGCTGCAGTAATGGCAGCAGCAACAGGAGCCCGGCA
>JAEMOT010003970.1:334-13423 GCA_019297695.1 Apostasia ramifera | reverse complement strand
AATTACTTAACATGAATAAGTTGAAAGAGATTTTCGCTTAAACAACCAAACATGATAAATACGAAAGAGAATAAGGTTTTCTTAACTAGAAAATCAAAAGAAAAAACTCGAGTAAAAACCTTGGCAAATATGCACATGCTTACATAATGGTCCTAGAAAAAAAAACAATAAAAATTTCAGTGAGATCCATCTTTTCTTTGGACTTTAATTTGAACTCAATCCTCATATGAGATAATATAACCTGTTAACACACTAAACAAGAGGATTAGTATTTAACAACTAAATTAATTGTTATCATCAAAATCAAAGGGTTCAACAATTAATTGAGTCTTTCATTTAGTTGTCGGTCAAGAGATTCATACAATGCTGTCGGTCATCAAAACCATTGAAATATTACCGAAGAGATGTCAAATTAAAAAAAAAATGCTATAGATATATCTTCTACTTTAAGCTGACTTATGCTTACCATATCTCTCTCTCTCTATATATATATATATATATATGAGGATTATGATTAAAAGATATGTAGATCTAGGAGTCAGATAGGTGAAAGTATGGAAGATTGAAGAACAAGAGGGAAGAAAAAGTGAAAAAAAGGCATCAATTAATCATAATTAATCATATTTGCAAATCTGTGGTTTTGCAGGTTTGGATGTAACGAACATAACTTTGCAAGTAGATTGAAGTGCTTCCGTTGCAATGCACCAAGGGAATACCAAGGTAATATAATATATGACAGTGAATCAAATCTAATTTTACCCCAAGGGGTGAGAATGATCCAAGTTTAAGTTCGGCTAGGCATGACTTAAGCTCGATTCATTGATTTATATATAGATCTATTAGAGCTTGGATCAATTTTGACTTCCAGTTGGCTCGACTCGACTAGGTTGGGATTTCAAGCTAGAAAATTATATTAAACATGAAGTTAGTCTATGCTCATGATCATTAACTTGCTTAATACATACTCTAATAATTATGTCTTATATTCTATCTATAAAAATAATAAATAGCTATATTATATATATACAGTAGTTATATTATTTTTATTTAAAAAATAATATACATTCCGATGACCTTGGCTTAAACTTAGCTAATTGATTAAACTAAGAGAGGTATAAATATATATGGCACGTGTTGGCTCAACTCAATAAATTCGATTCAAGTTAAATATTGATTCAAATACTGAGAGATTATCGATTTTCATGCCGAATTGTCACCCCTATTTACACCAAATGTATTTGGTAAATAGCTGCATTATAACTATCATTAAATATTATGGTGATCAAATTGAGTGAGCCCATTAACCTCAACTTAACATTAATTAAATAAGAGTTTGATTGGAGTTTGGGTTCTTGAGGAATATTAATACCTATGTATAGTTATGTGAATTAACATATAAAATAATTTAATATATATAATTATATGTATATGTATTCTCTTATTAATATTCTCCAGTAGACTTCAGTTGACGCAGTGCAAGCTTCAAGTTATACCTTTTGAGTTTTGATTGAAACTATCACTTTCTTTCAATGATCTCGTTTCAATTTCAATAAAAACCAATTTGAAACTCGGACACTTTTTTCAGTTTCAATTAAAACTCTCGTATTTTTTAAAACAAAATTCCTTAAAATCTTAGTTTTTATGAAAATATCGAAACTATTGATATAACTAAAACCAAAACAGTATTTTAAAATTTAACTTCGAGTTTATAAAAAGAACATAATGATCTTATAAAATTTCTTTTGCAGGTGAATAAGCAGACAGAGAAAGGCTGTGCACAAAGTAAAGAAGAGACTTCTAATATGAAACCATAGAGTTTCATGGAATCATGCTGTTCTACTGAGTCAATATCACAATCCTACTTGTATTTCATAATAGCTAATTTTGTGTGGATGGAGATCAATGTTCTATGCTAGTAATGTTATAACATTACTAATTATTATCAAATAAATAACAAACTAATTCAGTATATATATATATATATATATATATATATATATATATATTCCATCTCCTAATATGATTTTGATCAACATTATCTCACATGATTAGTGAACCGTAGCTTTACACCAAGCTTTAATATTGGACCTAACAAACTATCATTTGATTCTTTGTTACTTTTCTAAGCCATTAAATTTCTATCAACAAATATATTAAAACCAATTTTAGATCTCTTACCACAATAATAAGTGTGTTTGGAGAGAGCTAACTCTTGCACAAAAATCAAATAAATAGAAGAATCAAATCTCCTATTGTGGTGAATGAGACATTCGAGATTAAGTCACTAATTAAGAGAACTATTTGTTGGTGAATTGAAGCACCAAATAGAGAAAATTGAATGATCAATCAAATTAATTATTTTCATGAATTCATTTTTTAAGAAAATTTCTTTATAAGTATATTATTGTATATCCTAATTTTAATCTTTTGAAGCAACCCACTATTATTTAACTTCCATTGATAATACTACTCCTAAAATATGAGTTTATATTTGAATAATAAATCTAATTTTATAATTTCTACTAACATAACATTACATGATTAAAATAATTTTTTATAATATTTATATTTAAAAAAATTACCCCATATATAGTGATGATACTTTTATTATATAATTCATTTTGAACAATAATTATACAAATTACTCCAACCTCACTGGAAACCAAGAGAGGATAAATCAAAAAATCAGACGTAACCATTAAGTTACCTCCACGCTGTAAAACTAATAAAATTTATTATATCTGAATCCCTAAAGTTTCAGCATATATTTTTTTCTATCAAATTTAATTTCACCCAAATCTGAGAAACCCATAAAAAATTCAGGTCCCAAAATAAAATATTACAAATCAAAGCCAGACCAACATTTATGTTTATATATTCCGCTAAAAAGTTTTCAATTATAAGAATAAAATTCAACACAAGTGGGAAGAAACCCACGTCTAAGTCAATGTATTTATTTATAAGCTACAACAATTCATGGTTCACAAATAAAAATTATAAAACTATAAAATAATACTAAGAGCCGAGCCTTTCTTTTTTTTCTCCTCTTACTCTATTTGGCACGAGGACTAAAATAATACTACTTAAAAAAATAATAATAATCATAATAATAAATTTTTTTAATTATTCTACATAAATTTTAATATAAAAAATTATTATTTTAATTTCACATACTTAATAATTTTTAATAAAAATATAAATTTTATTTCACATCATACACTAAAATACTCGATTCTAGTATTTTAGTCTAACATGTAAAATAAAATTGATATTTTTATTAAAAATTATTAAATATGTGAAATAAAATAATATTTTTATATTAAAATTTATATAGAATAATTAAAAAATTTATTTATTATTATTATATATTTTTTTTAAACTAGTACATTTTTAATCCTAATTCTGGTCTTTACACCAAACAGGGACCTCTCACTGATGACATGAAAACAGTTTGAAAATCAATCACTCATTATTTCGCTTCCATCAAAATTGTGCTCTGAGTTGATTACAATTCGAAGTCCATCACTCTCCGTCGCGTTATCTTCTTCTTCCTCCTCTTCTTCATCTTCTTCCTCTTCTTCGCTGTCCCTGTCCTCGTAGATTACCACCGGAGCAGCAGTCTCGTCAGCCTCAGCTTTAGGAATCTGAATGAAAAAACTTCGTCTCAGCCGACTGTAATGCAGGTATGCTATTGAAGAACTAATAATAAACTCACCCCGGCAAGTAGACAATCTATACAGGTTGACAGATGAAGAGCAGAGTTAAACGTCGAAGTCCTTGATTCAATAATCTGGAGAAATAATTGCCATTTTGTAATTTAAGATTTTCTTAGAAAAGGAAAAAAAGGCACTTGGGTTCCTCTTTATCAAGCTATCAGGAGTTTAATCATTTTCTTGATTCACCATTTTGGTCACTTTACGTATTTTAGTAAAACCATTTTGATGCACAGATGTTCGCACAGTTAGTTGACATTAGCAAAAGACGATTACAGTTCAACAATTTTCAAAAGGAAGAAGATAATACATTTCAAAAAAAAAAAAAGGAAGAAGATAAAATCACACAAAAAAAAGATTGTGAGAGCCATGAGGGATTAAGTGCTCCCCTTTGAAAGAAAATGTTTTGAGAAATCGTAAAATGGATCATAACCGCAGTTTTATGAAACAAACAGCTATGAAAGTGGTGATTGAGAACAGAAGGACTATTGTGGTTAGCCTCAAAATGTCGAGACCAAAATGCTTTTCCTCTTTTAGAACTTAATTAAAGAAGAACCCTTATAGAATCCTATCTTCATGCAAAACAAGATATCATACGTATTTACCAACAACAAAAACAACCAAGCCTTAATCCCACTAGGTAGGGTCAGCTACATGAATCCTTTGTTTCTATTGTACTCTATCAGTTACCAAATTCTTATCTAAGTCTAAGTAATTTACCATACGTATTTACCAAAAGGAGAAATTTAATCATAGAATGTTGATTGCAAGTTAAATGACTTCATCATGAAATAATTATTCAATCTGGAGCAATAAAAGAATAGAAGTAATTTATAACATCAAAAAATAGTATGCCTTAGGTAAGACAAAGGAATAAGAAACAAAATTGATCAAGAGCATATAAACATAACATAGTTTCAATGTAATTAAAAGACTATCAGAATTTTCATGATTAGAAAATGAATTCCAAACAAGCATGATTAAATAACTCCAAAAGGTAAAGAGACCAAAAGTATGGTAGAAATCAAATACATGGAGTTCATTGCATGCTAACCTGGTACAGAGAGTTTAAAAGGGGCATGGATGATTCCAGTGATGCTACGCTGCTCGCATGCTGACTTATTAGACTTCTTAGCCAGGGAAGTGCACATATGATAACTGCACCTCTAGGAGTACAAAGATAAAAATTGTAAAAATCAATAGCAACATCAATCAAAAGAAAAAAAGGTTTCACTTGCAAAAGGTTCAAACATTAAACGCTGCGTGAAAACCACCCAAAAAGAAAAATTCTGTAAAAAAATCCCATGAAAACAATAAAAAGCTAAGTATTAAGTGTATGGCACAAAATTTTAAATAATCTATTAAATTTAAGTAAAAAAACTTTGTCAAGGTACTACCAATGGATATCATTACTGTGCAAATATTTAAAAGTCACCATTAGGGAAGTATGAGCACACATAGAGGCTCCCTTTTGTTTGAGCACTTATCCCCTCAAATCCCAATTTTTTTCAAATTCTAATCCAAATTTCTTAATCCAACTCTAAACTTCAATTCCAACACTAGTTATGACTTCAACATGATATTGAAGCACTACATCGTTGAAAAGAAAAAAAAACTGTTCTTTGATTAAAGGATAGCAGCCTATGATCTACAATTAACTGAAGGCAAATGTGCCAAATTTCATGGAGTAATTTAACCATATAAGGTTCTTGGTTTCTGGAAAACCTAAGACCAAAAATTAAAGCTCAAATACATGCTCAGTTGCTCAAGACCTAAACCAAACAGATAGCATAAGAAAAAAGATTTGGTGATTCATGAAAGTACTTTGAAAAGGAAACGTCATGCCATTCTCACGAGAGACAATTAATATGAAAGCGACGGAAAGCAAAAGAGATAAGCCATGATACCATGGTCAAATTGTGGAAAAAGATCCTCTAGAGTCCCGCTTGGTAAATGGAAATTTTAGTCATGACTAAAAATTTTAATTTATTTAAAAAATTAAAAAATTATTTTATATCTCATCCAACAAAAACATCAATAATAAACAATCACTTTATTTCACATACAACACAATTCTCAATAAATCAATCAATTTTATTTCACATCCATAATTTTTAATATAACTAACTCACTTTATTTCACATCATACAATTTTAAAAAAAAATTACAAAATTTTTTCAAGCCATTTTATTTTTCCTCCAACCAAACCAAGCAAAAGTAGAAATATACCACATCCAAAATTGAAAAGAAATAACTTGTTAGGGAAGACACCATCAACCCCAAAACCTATGCTAGTAGGTTATAGCCATCGCTTGTACATTATTAACACAACTTGCTATTTATTACCAAAGTGTGATAATATTACATGTATATTCTCAACAATCCTCCTTTCACATGAGAATTAATCCACATTAGTCTTTTCTCGTCTAATGGGCCATTATAACCCATCAAGTACATATACATCAAGATCCCATTTAACAACCCTGTGCCATAGTGGGAGTTAATCGCTTAGGGATTTCTTGCTCAACTACGATTGAAGTAGTAAGACCAATGAAAGCATAACCCGGATGAACTGCCTGGGCCTAACTAAACCATCAACTCTGATACCACCAGTTGGGAAGAAATACAAGAAGGCCCAGATTGGACCCAATATGTAAGTGAATGAACACCTATCTGGAAGCCAAGTCTAGTAAGTTAGGACTACCACTTGTATATTAAGTACAACTTATTATCGACTACCAATGTGAAGTAATTCTATATGTGCATTCCTAGCATAAATCACATGAAGGATGTATAAAGTCAAAACCGAGCAGTTCAATTAAGGTTCCTAATGGTGAGTAATTTACTACAAAAGAAGTGATGATCTATTAATATACGAGTAACAAGACACAAAAGACATTAGATTCAAAAAAAAAAAACAAAAAGAGACTGTTTGGAAAAAACATGCAACCACATATACCATACAAAAAATAACAAGCAGCAGCTGTTTGGAGAAACAAACAACCATCAAATCTATCACTGCATGAATCAAAAGTAGATACTTCATATAGCTGATTACCTTAGTTCAATCATAGACAAAAGAGATTTAAGAAACTTGAGAACATCAGAGGGATTTAGAAGTGCAGTTGACTTTGATATAACCTACAAGAAAGTATCATTATCGCAAATTAAGAAATGAACAAAATTAGAGATGGTTGAGTGGACAGAACCACAACCACAGAGTGCTTGGTCTTATGGTATCAAACTTGGTTACAGTTAAATGGTACTACTAAAAAAACTCAAGGACATTGACATCAAAAAAGTAATAATGCAAGGTCGAAATAAATGCCTAAAGTTTATCAGAAAAGGCGAAAAAAAATTCAATCTTTATAATATCTACCCCATTCAATCTAGGTTAAAATTGAGAAGAACTATAGTAATATGAAAATAGATAACAGAGTAAATTTTATATCACTGGGTTACATAGATCACTGGGTAACAGAATAAATGTTATATGTGTTCGGATATAAGAGAGAATGACTAAGAATTTTCTTATTTCAGTTGGATTAAACTAAAGTTTTGCATTAAATTCATATCTCTTTGTATTAGTTATGAAGGTTTTGATTGGACAAATTCAAAAAAAAGCACCTTGGTGTATGCTTTTTTACAAATCATGTTCTTCTCTGATTTAGATAAAATGGTGAAATAAATAATGATGTTATTAGCAGGATCAAAGTAGAATAGATAAAATGGAGAAATACATCTGATATATTGTGTGATAAAAAAAATTTATTTAGAATTAAAGCTAAATTTTATAAAACAGTTGTAAGGTGAGTGATATTATATGGTATTGAATGCTGGCTTATAAAGCAGAAATACATAAATAAAATAAATGTCATAGAAATTAGAATGCTAATATGGATGAACAAGTATACGAAAAATAAGATGAGAAATAAGTACATCCGTAAAAAAGTTAGAATAACCTTAATTGAGGATAAGTTTAAGAAGAGTCAGCCTACATGGTTTGGACATATAAATCATAGTGTGATAGAATCTCAAAGAAAGAAAATTGAATTATTGGATCTTACCCATGTAAAAAGAGGAAGAGAAAAGTAAAAAAAGATAGGGCAAAAAATTATAAGTAATGATCTTACATATTTAGAGTTTTATATAGCCGACCTCACCTAATGAGATAAAGGTTTAGTTTATTGTTGTTGTTGTTGTTGGGTTACATATAACGATGATCTAATTTACATAAAATGAAAAGAAATCAGACCTCTGAAACTTTGAAAGTTGCATGTGCAAGGTGAGTAAATAGTATTTAATGTAGACGGGCTTGGTCACAAAAGTTATGTTAATATCACGTAATTCAGTCAGCATAAATCAACATTTAACTAATTTGATAGTATATAGATGGAAAAAAAACCTTGTCATCACTTGTATACAAACAGCTCAGTAGCAATGAGTGGTCATCAGCATTTAGCGCTTGCTTTAGCATAACATGCACTGAATCAGCACTTGGGATGTTTGTACTGTGAGTTGCCTCCTCCTCAGTTTTGCCATTTAAACTACCATCATTTTGCAACTCAAGACTAGCAAGTTTCTCTGCCATTGTGGGCTCCTGCACATTGAGCTCAGCATCCATTCCTTGCATCCCATTAAGAAGCAATTCATTCACAGAAGAATAAATCACAGAAAATTTAAGAAGCCACAAAAATATTACACGTGAGAGACACAGATATATTTTAAAACCATCCAGAAACAGAATTCTGATAACAGTTAAGATTTAGAAATAACCGACAAGAAATTCGGCGATAAAAATTTTATGGTACAACTGATAGATCTGTCAAAGGTAAGAAGATGCACAACGATTTTAAGCATACCTGCATTACTAGCATCCTTCACCACCGTGGAATCATCTAAATCTGATTTTGACCTCTTCTTTGATTTCCTTTTCCTGCTCTGATCAGCCTTGGCATCTGAACCAGTCATTTTCTGTTTCTTTCTTCTGCAATAAAGAAGACGAACGACCGTAAAATTCAAGATCATGCAGGTGCAAAAAATACTGAAGTGAGGTAAATTAACAAGACCATCTCTCCCAGAGCATTACAAACTGACGTCTACTGCAGAGTGATCCCAAGCTCAACAAATACAAACAAATCAGCACAATGAAATGCATTAACAAAATCCAAATAAATATGGTAGAAGTGAAAATCATTGTATAAAGTATCGTTCAAGCCAGAAAGGATGAAGTGACAATTCAAAGAAGTTATGAGTTACTCAAACTGATTCAAGAATAAACAAATTACAGAAAGATGCTACCTTTGGCATAAAATATAGATAAATTTGACATTGTCTAGTTTGAATCAGATATCCAAAAGGACTAAAAGAATGGACAGAACATTACAATATTTAATGCTACCATTGCTTTTCATACTTACTATTGTTCAATATCAGCTACAGTAATCTCAGCATTTCATTACAGCAGTGTATATAAATGAATTAAAAAGCACATGATAGAGAAATTATAAAACTGAAAGGGGAATGGAGCACCGGAGAATAGTTATGACTGGTAGCAAAGGACTCAGGCGTGCCCTTCCACCGACCGGCTATGGCTCCAACTGGAGCGCGAAAAGGTGCAAAGTTGTGAGGGTGGAGGCGACAAGGAGCTCGGAGAACTGGCACGGAGGAGATGAAAGGAGGATAGATGAGCGGCGACGGCGTCACGACGGAACGAGGAGAGCGGCGCGGTGGTGCAGTAAGATCAACAGATGCGCGGACGGGGAAACTGGAGGTTTAGGGCTTGGGCTAAAAACATTTCTCGGTTCAACCTTCAACCAGGCTTGCCGTCTCAACTCGCTTCACAAATTTCCGCTAGAAATAAATAAATAAATAAATAGTATATAAATTCTCACATAAGTTAATATGTATTACATATAATATATTATTTAATATTTAAATATTAAATAATAAATATCCAACTTAGAGATGTTAATGTATAATTACTTATGTTTTGTAGAATTATGCCATAAATATATAACAGTTATAAATTATGTATATACCATTTAATAATATAATATATAATAGATATACTTAAATTGAGTTCGAATCAGCGAAACTTGAATGATTATGAATCAAATTAATTCGAATAAAAGCCATTTCAGAGCTTGAATCAAGTTAGAGAGATTAAACTCATTCCTTCCCTACATATCACTTATATCCACAAATTTTCGTTTCATTTTATTATCAAATTCTTAACTCAAAATTAAATTTCAATTACTTATAATTTATTTTATTTAGTTTTAATCTTGTTTCGCTCAAAATTAAGTACATAAAAAAAAAATAATCTTATAAAACAACAAAATTAAAAGTACTCCTGGGGCCTCTGCTTAAACTATGGACTGGGCTTGAGCTGGGATTGGGCTTTGATTTGTCTGTTTGGGTTAACCCTTCGTTTGGGCTCATGCATAGCTCTGGCCTCAAATTAGGCGTTGGGCTGGTGCTTCATGTAGTGGTGAGAACGATTCGAAACTCGACTCATCACAATTCAATTTAATTTCGAGCTGGCTCAAGCTTTTATCGAGCCAACATAAGTTCTCTGAGAATTGAAATTTTTTTAATTAATTGTCTCTGATATGATATAAAATTAGATAAACTATACCTACGAGATCACTTGAAAAATATTTTAATAATAATTAACACATATTTATATATAAGTAATAAAATAATTATAATAAATAACTGAATGTATTATTATATTTTAAAAAATAGAGATCCAGCCCACTCTATTCGATCCGACCATGAATTGCGGCTAGGCTCAATAAATTTGAGCTGAGCTCAATTCAAACTAAATATTGACTCGAACATCAAGTGACTATCAATCTCCCAGCCAAGCTCTCACCCCTAGCTTCACGGTTGACCTTGGCTTAGGCTACATCTATGCTTGAGCCAAAGCTTAGAACCTACATTATCAAAAATAAAAGATTGGAATTTATTTTTAAAATATTTTAATTTTTTTTAAATAAAAAAATTCTTTTAATATTATAATTTAAAATAAAATTTATTTTATTTCTGAGGATTATATTAAATATAAATAAAATTAAATTTTTATTAAAAATTATATAAAATATGAAATAAAATTAATTCAATGTGCTTCGATTGTAACATATTACACATGGAGAATGTACTTCCATAAATATTCTTGATAGTACTATATTTGAAATAGCAGAATCTAACATAAATAGTTTTAGATAAGAAAATATGCAATGTAAATAATTTCTTATACGATGAGGAGATTTGCTAGGATGCGTATGAAGAATAATTTAGCAAATGTTCAACAATTATTTATAATATTAATATATAAATGATGGCTTTTAATCATTAATTTAGACTTTTGAATTTGATCATTTCTAATCTAATAAGATATGTTTCTCCTAATAGTATAACTAGGGTTTGAGTAAATCAAGTGATTAATATAGTTATGATCTTATAGATCTTCTTAATAATAATGAGCCCTTGATATATGATATTTAATAAATCACATTAATTATATATATATATATATATATAATTTTGAAGAGGGTAAAAAAATTACAACAAACCATCACAGATTAAATTAATGGTAATTAATTAGGGGGCATTTGATTCAATGTTATCTTAACATTATGTTATGTTATCTAGAGAAAACAGTTATTTAGTTTAATGATATATGTAAATAATTTTCTTCAAAATTATAAAATTATTAGTCAAAAGATGACATCTAGATTATATAACATAACACCAGGATAACAACGAACCAAATGCCCTTAATTCAATCGTTTAAATTTTTTTTGATAGAAAATCATTTTAAATTAGTATTTCATTCAAAAGCAAAAAGGGAATTTAAGTGGCCAAATAAGGATTATTTGAAACCAAAGGGGGATTATAGATTGACTAACAAAAGATAAATTACAATTTTATCCCAAAGTAGCATTGGCAATGAGTTTTTGGTCCTCACATCAATCAACTCACAAGCATTTGAATGCATAGCATATGACTGTTATGTGTTTGGCCAGTATTATTTCAAATTTTCAATGTTAATTATAAGGTTAAATTGCATCCAGGTTAGGGGTGTGCATTCGATCGATTTAGTTAATCAAATTAAAAATAAAATCTGTTGCAATTGGATTCGCGCCTCTTCATCTGGACCGTCCACGTGGTTACTCACGTGGTCTCCACGTGAGCAAGGCATCCGAGCCGAACAGAAGAAGCCTCATCCCGAACAGCAGACGCCGAAAGGTTATCACCCCGAAAAGCAGGGACCCGACGTGACATCTGACCGTTGGGGGATTGTACTTCTCTGAGGGAGGCGCGGTTTTCCCGCCGACAGGACCGTAACCGCTGACACGCCGTACAACATGGGTCACATACTAGCCGTCCGCAGGCATTAATTGAGCTGTCACTAGAGCTGTAGATTGTTCGGCTGAAAGTGACTAGACATCACAGGCCCAGGATATATATAGTTCCTGTACACAGTCTCTAGGGAGGACAGATCCAAAAACAAAAACCTTTTTGAATGCTCTGTAACCCAACCAAAGATTTCTAGTAACATTTCAAGCCTCCTCGAAAAGGAGCCGTGGTTTTTCCGCTAGTCGGTTTTCCACGTAAAAACTCTTTGATTGTTTCCCGTCTTAACAATTTGGTGCCCTCACGCAGGATCAAACCTGATCCTTACATCCATGGAGCATGCCCACGACGAAAGCGCTCCTCCACCACCTGGCGAACAGTAGGCGGCACGCCTACCCCAGGACGATGCAACAAGGGACGACCAACAGCTCCAGACGCTGACAAACACGGTCGTCACCCTCACCCGTGCTATGAACACTTTCCTCGCTAACCTACCAGCCCTCCTTCAGCAGCAGAGACCCCTCCCCTTAGCTCTGCCCCTCGAAGGCCCGCTCCAACAACCAGGCGCGAAACGCGTCGAACTCCCAACCAAGGAAACTAGCACCCACGCCGCCGCCGAAAGCCGGCCCGAGGTATATCCCCCGACTCCCCCGGTGGACACAATTTTCTCTTCCGCCATAATGGCGGCACCGGCGCCACGCGCCTACAAGGCCCCACGAGTATCTGACTACAACGGCCTCACCGACCCAGCCCAGCATGTCAAGCGTTTCGAAAACTCTCTCGCAACCAGCGACCCTGTCTCAGACGCTTACAAATGCCGCCTATTCAGGAACACACTAACGGGCCTGGCTCTGGACTGGCTCGACGAAGTACCTCAGGGCTCCATCCAGAGTTTCCTACAATTCTCCGATCAGTTCCGCACTAGATTCGGAACCTCGAAGACCACGTCCCGAACGATCCACGAGTTGTGGCAAATACGGCAGGCCCCAGACGAATCGCTCCGCAACTACGT
>JAEMOT010003969.1:6544-20856 GCA_019297695.1 Apostasia ramifera | reverse complement strand
ATATATTTAACTTAATATTTTACTAATATATTAAAAATTAATTGAAATTTGGAGCTAGCTTAAATTAAAATCAAATAAAATATTTTTAATTTAATTTTGAGCAAAAATGAAACTAGCTCGAGAATAGATCATGTAATAATTTTGTCTAAAATAACAGTGTTACTAGTTCAACGTAAAGCTTACGGGACTATAATTTCATTCATTTGATACGTATGTTTATTTATTTTTAATATTTTTATAATTATTTTAAGTTTCTGTTTAGTTAAAAATTATTCGAGTCAAAATTTATTTTTATATTGTATAGAATATAAAATAAAATTAATTGATTTATTGAGAAATATATAAAATATAATTTAAAGTAAATTTTTTATATTAAAAATTAATATTGTGAATAAAAAAATAAAATTTTATTTTATTTTAATTTTTTTTAGAGCGGTTATACTCAATTTAGTCTCTAACCGGATAGCAGTTAAAAGGTTGATTTTTTTATTATAATCTTCGATAATAGCTATCATTAGTTAATGGCCAGTTATTTTCATATGATTTTTTTACATATTTATATTTATTATATATAATTACATATTTCCTTTTATAATTTAAATAAATATCTTAAATGAATAATAGATAGAAATATTTTTTTGCCTTTTTTTTATTATCTCTCTCCCTTAATAGAAAAAATTCGGCATCTAAGAAATATTTGGCAAATAAAATTTCCTAAATAGGAAAATTTCTTGGGACACCAAACCAATAGCAATAAATATTATAAAACGATGTTTAGCAAATTGAATTCTAGTGCTTGACATTAGATGCTCTTAATTTTAAGTCCTGGTGCATTTTGCATTTGTTCATTATTCCTCGAGTTAAGTCTTACGTTATCGTGTTAATTTGTGGAGATGGAAAAAGGATTCCTCTTAGCTATAAAAGATGATTAGACTCGTATATATAAGTATAAATAAAGAGTCAAAATAAATTTCAAATCTTATGTTGACATAAATTTTTATTAAACAGTTAAAAGGTCATCAAAAGGAATAAGTGGTGATCATTTAGCATGAAAAATTAAAATGAAGAAAAAATGAATTAATGTACAGAGTATAAGAATTTAAAACTAGAAGAATACTTAAAGTAAGAATTTTATTATAAAAAAATTATTTTTATTTATATTCACAAGTAGAAGATTTGAGATGCCATTTCATTAAATATATCTATTTTTTATTATTTTAATTGGGAATTAAAATGTTTCAATCGTTGATAGATTAATCATCAAATAAGCGAAATGTAAATCTATTTCTTATTGTCGGAGAGCTAATGCTAGGGGAAAAATTGAGTTGAGAATATCATTGAAGATCTTAGATGAAGTTATCTCATCAAAGATATTTTGTCGATAAATGATATCGAAAATATGTTTGTTAAAAGAAACCTGAATAAAATTGTGTATAAACTAAAGAATCAAAGTGCAATTTATCTTTTCTTAATTAAAAATTATATCTTGAGACTAATTTATTGACGTATCCCCTTCATCAATTTAACCGCTGCCTCCTCGTGCGCTCCCACCCCGCCCCTCTCCCTCCCTATCCCTCATCTTCGTCTCTCTCTCGCTCTTCTGTGTCTCTCAAATCGCCACGAAGAGCTTTCCCTCTCAATCCCTCAGAAAGAAATTCCCAAAGGAGATCAGGAATTTCTTCTGTCAATCACAATTTTCATCCGAAATCAAAGAATCTGTCTGAAATGAGTCGAATCTTCTGATAGTGAATAGATAGCGTCAATGCTGGGGAGTCATTTTCAGATCTGAGATTGGGGTTTTTTTGCAGCTGATGCCCTAGTCGCCGATGGACGCCGGAGTTCCTTCGACCACCGGCAAGTTCAAGTCGGAGAAGCCCCATCACCACCTTAACTACCATCAGCGTCTCCTTCGGTTGCATTATTTCCCTCTTTCGAAGTTCCTCTCATGGTCCTTGTTCGCCGCCGTCATCCTCTTCGGCCTCTTTCTGATCTCCCCCCATTCCCCCTCTGCCCTGCGATTTTCATCGACGACCGAGCGGCGCTCTCTCCGTGGCTCCTACTCCGCGGCCTCCTGGGGCGGTCCCGAATGGGAGAAACGCGTGCGCTCCTCCGCTCGAATCCGGAGTCGCCCGTCTGGGCTTTCCGTCCTCGTGACCGGCGCCGCGGGATTCGTCGGAACCCACGCCAGCGACGCCCTCCGGCGCCGCGGCGATGGCGTGGTTGGGATTGATAATTTCAATGACTACTACGATCCCTCCCTCAAGCGCGCCCGGCAGGCCCTCCTCTCCCGATCAGGCATCTTCCTAATCGAGGGCGACATCAATGACGGCCCCCTCCTCCGCAAGCTCTTCGACCTTGTCGCATTCACCCACGTCCTCCACCTTGCGGCGCAGGCTGGCGTTCGCTACGCCATGTTGAATCCTGGATCGTACGTCCACAGCAACGTCGCCGGCCTCGTCTCCATCCTCGAGGCCGCGCGCACCGCTAACCCCCAGCCAGCCGTTGTCTGGGCTTCCTCCTCGTCCGTCTACGGCCTCAACACCGGCGTTCCCTTTTCCGAGTCTCACCGCACCGACCGTCCGGCATCTCTTTACGCTGCCACCAAGAAGGCCGGTGAGGAAATAGCCCATGTTTACAACCACATTTACGGCCTCTCCATCACTGGTCTACGCTTCTTCACCGTCTATGGTCCCTGGGGTCGCCCGGATATGGCCTACTTCTCGTTTACGAGGGATATTCTTGCCGGAAAACCCATCACCATCTTCGAAGGTCCCGGCGGCGTTACGGTCGCCCGCGACTTCACCTTTATCGATGACATTGTTCAGGGTTGCATAGCTTCTTTGGACACGGCCAAGAAGAGCACCGGGAGCGGGGGGACAAAGCAGGGTCCGGCGCAGCTTCGAGTCTTCAACCTTGGGAACACTTCGCCAGTTCCTGTCGTTGAACTCGTCTCCATTCTTGAACGCCATTTGAAGGTGAAGGCTAAGCGCAAGGTGGTTAAGATGCCAAGGAATGGAGACGTTCTCTTCACCCATGCTAACATTAGTTCAGCGAGGGCGGAACTCGGCTACCAGCCCACCACCAATCTGCAGACTGGATTGAAGAAGTTCGTGAAATGGTACTTAGCCTACTACCCTTCCACTGCTGGCTCTTCCGTCGCCAAGAAAAGAGGAGGTGGAGGCAGTAGCTCCAGCTGATGGGAAGAAAAAACGGTCAGTATCTCCATTTTCAATCCGTCCTCCTTTTTTGCATGTTCATGATAGTTTTAGGGAAGACGGTTTAATCTTTCTAGCTTTATCTGGGGACCCTTCTGTTTCCATTGCCTTTTCTATCATTGAAGAACATGGGAGGATGACAATGGGGGTAAGGTTTTGGATTAGTGGTGTGGATTGTTGCAGGATTTATTCTTAGGCTTCAATATGAAAGGAAGGAAGCATGTTATTTCTTCTTTTTATACTTTTTTCTTTCTTTCTTTTTTAATTTGAATTTGAAACACTGATCATTTTTGGAGTAATTAATTTTGTAGCTTCTTTCTGTAAATGAACTGAGCACATGAGCTAATTGACTTCATATTTTGTCTTTCATGATATTTATCTCTTTAGTGTCATTAAGGATAGGTATGATTGGTTTCTTGGGATAAGATCATTACACATTTTCTCAACTTTTCCGCTCGTGGCCTGACCCCAACTAGCATGAGATCAACCTGAATGGAAAAGGCAAGTCCTTTATATCTTCAGCGGCCTGAACCCAACTAGCTTTAGATGAAGGCTTGGTTGTTGTTATTATTGTTTGATGTTTTCTCTTATATATGATGTATGAATCCTTTTCTTACTGAATGTTCTTGAAGTGAGCTGTTGTCTGGTTGACAATGGAAAGCACGAATGTATAAGCATTTGATGTCAAATCCTTAAGCTGAAATCCCAGCTCTCTGTCATGTTTTTGTATATATTAAAAAGATACAGTGCCATAAGAGCTTTCTTTTATCTCAACTCTTCTTGTTTTTGGATATTGGTTCTATCAGTCCTAACTTCCCTATTGTTGATTTTATTTCCTTATTGAATATGATGATTGCCCTAATAATGCAATTTTAGGTTGATATATTAACCAAAGTTGATGTTTTTTTTTTCTTCTATTTTATATTATGGTTAATTTCAAGTAGGTCCCTCTAGTTTGAGTTTATGTGCAATTAGGTCTCTTTAGTTTTAGAATTAACTAAATAGGTTCTGTAATTTACAGTAAAGTGCAAATAGGTATTTTAGAATTAATTAAAATACTTAATAGAGGATATTTTCTCTAATTAATAGGTCAATTTAAACTTTATCTTCATCTAAAAGACTAATTTAGTCTTAAATTAGTCAAATTAGTCTATTAATTAGAAAACTACTCTCCATTGAGTGTCTTTATTAATATTAAAGGACCTATTTGCATATTACCTCAAACTAAAAGACCTGCTTGGTATATTTAGAAATCAAAGGGACTTGAATGTATATAAACCTAAGCTAGAGGGACCTAGTTGCTATTAACTTTTTATTTTGAGGGAATTACATATGCAACTCCTAAAGAAGGCCTTTTTTACTTATTAATTTTCAAAGTTTGATATTTTATATGTCACCCCATACTTTAAATGCATAATTACAAACTGCATTGCTTTATATTGATGAATGACTAGATTTTTCTCTCCTTAAATAAGATTGAGGGCTAGATCTTCTCAAACTTAATAAAGCTGGTGTAGCTAGTAATAATACATTCAAAGTATGTTTTAACATATGTAAATATTTAATTTTGGAGGATAAACGAGTAAAAAACTATTTTTAGAGGTGACATGTATTTCTCCTTTTATTTTTTATTTTTATAGCACTTGCTTAGAACTTTTAAAAGTATGCTCTCTCTAAATTCCAAAAAACTGCAATCTTTGTTGAGTAGGATATATTCTTCTGTTGCAACATTTTGAGATTTCTTGACCTTCATGGGTGCTTTCTCCATTTCGGTTGTTTATATTTTATTCAACCACCATTATCTCTGTTTTTGTAGATCCTAATATTCATGATTTTTAGCTAATGCTGTAATGATTTACTACACATATTCCTTCTAAGAATCTTCCATGTTTGACAGAAATGAAATATCATAGATGATATGGATGTTTGTAATGCACTTTTGCCTGAAGTTCATTAAGCTGAAGGAAATCATTTTTTTTTTTTTTGATAGACTGAAGGAGATCAAATTGACGAACTTCATTGTCAGCAAAATTAAAGCTTCACTGAAGTACAGAAAAGAAGAGTGAATGATATTGCAAATTCAAGATTGGCAGCATAAGGCTGCAGTTGTGGTTTAGTGATTACAATAATGATGCTAAAAATATATATTAGTTTCTTTGTTTTGAGGACCTGCAACCCGGGAGACACTCGAAAGAGGAATCTGGGCACATTCGAGAAGTCCATCAACACGCCAAGCAAGAGGAGCGGGCAACACCGACATCATAAACAACTCAGTCTCTTTGTTTTGTTGTTTCCATTCACGTAAAGTTACATATGTAGCTAGAAACATAAACAGTGCTGCAGATTATCTTGCTCATTTAACGATTTTACGAGATTTTACTTGGAGAGGAGAATGCTCCTTTCGAATAATTTCTGTAACATATTGGTTGATATATTGTTTTGTGCTTTTGATATGGAAAGCTAATTTGAAGAATAATGTGGCAATTTTGTTGTGACATGTTTGATTTCGTACTATTTTTTGTCTATTTTAGCTAAATTGGTCAAACTTGCCCTTCTTCTACTTAGACCTCAACTCTAAGGTTCTATTTATTTTGATCGTTAAAAATTAATCTGGTTTAATTTTAATAAGCATATCATATTACACATAAAATTTAATATTAGACATTAACTTTATTTCACATCCTACACATATTATTAAAATAATAACTAACTTATATTACATAAAACATAAATCATTTTGAGGCAATTACTGGAAGATCAAGCAGTTACATTACACATGTCTGCAGAATTGATTCAAATGCACCTAAAATACCTCAAGATCAGAAAAATTATTTTATTTTATAAATTTAATAAAAAAAATTAATTTTTAAAAAAAATATATATAAAATGTGAAAAAAAAATAATCTTATAATTAAAATTTGAGTTAAAAAAAAAAAAACTCAAACCAAATGAACCCTCGAACACTCAAATTAGTACATTAACAGATGCTTTTAACTCCTAGACACAGCCTTCTTTTATTAACTAGTTCAAGAGATGTGTTAAATTAACAGCAATTGAAGATAAAGTTTGCAAGTTTAGCACACAACTAATTCAAAAATCACTCAGAACTATAATCTGTTTTTCTAAATCTAAATTAAACTCCAAATTTGAAAGTAACTTCTTGCTCAACACAGTTTTAATATCTGATTAATGCATAACAGAAGAGATACTTTTGGATTTAATCTACTAAATTAACTAGCGGATTAAAAATTTAATTCAAAGAATAATCAAATGGATTAACCCAAAAAATAGCATCTTTCTACTTGTTAAACCCAATTACTCATTGTCCCTCATAAAAAAATTGCATCCAGGCCCATGAGGTAAAAAATGCATTACAAATTGATCCTAATTTTTCCAAATCATCAATTTAAATCTCTAAAATTATAAAATTACCATCATTTTTGATGGATATAATTAATTTTTTACAATTATGTTATAATATTATTCTCAGTGATCAACTTTTAGCTTTATAAAATATATAGTTTTGAAATATTAATATTAATATTTCAAAATTTTAAAATAAAATATGAGAAAAATAAAATATGAGAAAAATAAAATTTTAAATTTTAATTAAATTTTTAAGAAATAGTGAGGATAAAAGTGTATAATAATCCTTTAAAATATATAAATTATTTAAATTAATAAAAATATAATCAAATTTTATATTTTAGATCAAAAAAACCGATGGAAAAAAAAAGAGATACTGCATGAGGGACTAAAACTGTAATATTTTTATAATCTCACGAACTAAAATGAACTTTTTAAAAAATCAAGACCATTTCACAATGCTCTTCTAACCTCAAGGCCCAGATGCAATTTATCCATACATCCTTTTTCCCTAATAAATGATATGATTTGAGTGTTGGCTTCCAAATAACAAAGAGGACATTAATGTATAGATCCTTCAGACAAGCCCTTACTCATTCAAGGCAGGATTTAAAATTTAACAAATAATCCTCAGACCAGGATTTTTTTTTTTTTTTTTTTTTTTGATACAAACAGACCAGAAATTTTAGCACAAGCAAGAAAACAGATATTTTACACGAGAGACCTAAGCTTTCAACAAGGTGTTCCAGGTAGTGCACACATTTAATTGCAGCAAGAAGAGATTAGACGATACCTGTACCAGAATGGGGATTAAGCTGGCGATAAGTTCCTCGTATGCCTGAGGCTGCACTTCATGGTCATGGGATGCAGAGGTTCCGGGATCGTTTGAGAGGCTATCTTCTTGCTCAGCACCTCCAGCATCGTCCAGCCCGCCCGTGTTGCTGGAAGGCTGTGGCGGTGGGTGACCGTCGTAGTGTGATCCAGAGCCTCCTCGATCTTCTGGGGGACCATTGTCATGGTTGCTCTTTTTGTCGTCATATGGACTTCCTGCATTACCGCCTTTGGAGATTCCGCTGGTAACGTCTGGATTTGATTCAACTCCAACTCGTCTTAGATGTAACTGCAATTTCGGGAAAGTCGTTTAAGATCAAGTTTAAGGGAAAAAAGACGCAGATGCAATGCACTGGTCACCGCATTTGATCAAGAGGTTTCGGCTCAAATCCAAAAAATAACCTGTCATAGGATAAGATGCGTACATCAACCTTCTCACATTCCCTCGGTATAACCAGGTTGCTCTTGACTAGCTATCAAACATGGGCCTAATGGTGAAAGCCTCGAGACACTCTGGAGAGCGTTAATACCTGATGTATTTTATTCCTATTCTAGTAATACATAAGCTAAGACCGAATTTCAGAAACCCTTGTTCTTAATTAAAATGCATGTGAAAATAGGCAGTTCCATAAATACAGCAAAATAACTTATGTTTATTGATTAAACATCATAACCCCTAAGATTTTTTTTTTTTGATATTAGCCCTAAGATGTTTTCAAATATAACAAAAAAGTGAGTTGTCACCCTCCATGATTTCGTTAACTAACGTTCAACTCAGCTCAATGAAGCCATAACCAAGGAACAATATCTGTAATATTTGAGCTTCTACAAGGCAATTTAAGTACCTGAAGATATAGGTTAACCTCATCTGGGCGAGACAGGAAGGGGAAATCGCCTCCAGTCTTCAGAATAGCTCGCCTAGCACCAGGATATCTTTCAGTGACTTGTTCTTTTAGTGACTGCGGAATAGCACAGTAATCGTTTGTCTGAAGGAAGCAGGAAATATCAATTAATCATGGTGACATATCAACAATCCTGGAGAATGAGCACCTCAACCAATAAAAAAGTTCTTCCGAAAAGAAGATTGCAGTGAGCATGCGAACTGTGAAGATGTCCAAAGATAGTCCAGCTTTTCAATGCAGCGGAATGAGGAAGGAAAATTAAAAAGAAAAAGAACAATAACAGGGGGGAGAGTAAGAGAGTATTTCATGAGGAAGTCATTCTTCTATATTGACGCATAATCAAAAAATAACAATTTATAAAGTTTGATCATTATAGATTGTGTAAGGAAAACAATGAAACTTGAAAGCTACTGTCAAACAAAAAATTGGAAAGAACCAAATGCTTAACAGAAAATTATTAACCCCTCTTCATAATGAAAATGTCGAAATAAGAATCTTTCTATTGCCCTTCTATCATTTATATTTGGGGCAATTACATACACAAACACCCTATTTGTCAAAAAATACAGATTCTATACTATTTTTGAATAAAATCTCACTATACTTCAAATCATGAACCCTAAAACCATAATCTAAAATCCAAAATACTAAAACGCATGCCCTAAATTACTTTAACACTAAAAACTAAATCTGAAATCCTAAATCCTAAAACATAAATCCTAAACCCTAAAATTTTAACTTTTGTTGATTAGCTATATATAAAATCCACTTGCTCAGCTCAGTGAGATGAAAGTCTCTATTATGAACTTGTGAACTATACACAATAAAATAAAATTGATAGAAATGTATCAGCAATTTATTCCATAATTACATCTCGATCAAACAAATTCCTGCCAAAAATATATAAAGGGATATGCTCATTCAGATTTTGTTATCCTGTATGTAAATATCCCTTTATATATTTATATATGTAATGTCTTTGTTAATGATGCAGATCATCTATAATGTATATATATATATATATATATATATATATTCAAACATTAAACTTGCTGGAGGTTTTATTGGATTCATCCACTCATTTTAACAAAGTCAATAAATACTTTATCTGAACTTGATGAAGAGTCAAACCTCTAACGAAACTGACACTAGCATCAACCAGCACATAGTGTAACCGAATATAGATATAAACTGAAAATTTATAAACATTGGCAAAGATGAAAGTCAATGCAGATCACTTACATCCATAATGGTTATGAGAGAATCTGAGAGCAAGAGGGACCCGACCGATGCAGCAGCAGCATTCAATGTTAATCTTGAAGACAAATCATCCCTTGACAAAATCTCGACCTTGTAAAAGATAGTAGCATACAGTAAAGCAAGCTAACTGATTAAAACTTACCACACAAACAGAGTATCTAAATCAATACTCTAACTTTTATTGATCAGCGAGCAACAACAACAAAAGCAACAAAAAGCCCTATTCCCAAACTACTTGTGATGCGAAACAGATTAATAAAAATGGAAGTTCAAAGATCAGCAAGTCCTTGTACCAAATTTATCACAAATTAATGTAAAAATTTTATGAGTTAGTTTTGTGAAGAACAAGAAATTAATTAAACCCACAAAAATTAATTCTTTCAAAATCTTAAGTAAATAGGATCGAAAATAATTGAAAAAATATCAGTTTAGATTAGAGCTCAATTCGGTCTTCAATAAATCAAAAACAAGAAATAAGATTACAGGTTCTCACAATATTTAACCAATAGAAATTAATTGCACTCAATAACGAATGATCACACATGTAGATTAAATTCGAGTACAATCCAGATAAACGAAAAAAAAACCACAATAATTGACTTAATCAGTTCACTAAAATTCATATCTAAGCTAAGAAATTTAGGAACCACGATGCAATTTTCTCAAAAAACTTAGGAAATCCAGTTGTTGAACGACCGGGAGAAGGGAACCGCATAGGTGGCTCAGGCTTAAGTGCGCTGAGTGTGATCGGGAGGGGGGGGGGAGGGGGTGGATCTGTGAGCGACGGCAAGTGACCCAAGATGTGATCCTCACAACTGATGTGTGGGTGGCTTGGGCTCACGTGCAGTGGGCACGATTGGGAGGATAGGAAGACCCGCAAGCGGGCTGCCCAAACACAAGCGACCTGAGGAGCGGCCCTCGCAATCGGCGCAAGGTGCAGTGGGTGCAACCGAGGTGAAGCGCGATGGGCACGATCATCGCAGGGGCACACTGAGACCAGGAGTCGCGCGACTTGATCAAAGCGGAAGTCGCGAGGCAAAGTCGACACAAGCAGAATGGAGGGATTGGCATGCTCGCAGACTCACGGGTCAACGACGAGATGGACAAAATTGGCATAGTGACAATATGCACAGACAATGAGTTGCGGATGACAATTGAATGAAGAGCAGAGTAAAGTGAATGTTGAATGGGGATCATAAAGGAAAAGGCGGAATCCATCCAGAGGGGAGCAAGTTTGAGCGAATAGGTGGCGTTTATATATTTTTCCTTATTTTTATTTAGTTTGAATTTCTTCACTTTTAAGGTACTCATCCAAAATTCCAACTTTTATTCAATCCTTTAATCAAATTAGAATCATCTTAAAAAACATACATCATGGAATCTTGTAATTAATCAATTCATAAATCACAAAATGAATTTTCAGTTTAAATTATAAAAAATTTAAGGAAAGCATACAAAGTCATATTTTTTTAGTTCTTTTGGAAACAATAAAGGGAACAATATGTCACTAAAGCTATAACAGCTTATTATAAACTCCTCTTTAACACTGGAGTAGATAAACTGCACCAGATTTTCAGCAAAGAGTACTATGGATACCTGTCCAACAACAAAATCAACTGAATCAGCAATAAATGGCTCCTGTGGACCATCACGAATTCCTGTTAAAATGTACCGCTTCAGCAGAAAAGAGGGGGTCCAACCAACTCTGCACCATTAAAAGGGGGTTATTGGAGAAGGCTTGAAGCATATAGTATCATGAAAGTAGAACTGGAGAAAATAGAACTAGAAAACTGTAGAAACTGGTGAAAATAGAACCAGCTTAACCAAAAACTACAAAGCAAATAGAAGACAATACTCACACTGGAGACCATGGCATTGAAGCAGAAAATTTTTGTGTGTCCAAAAATGTATTTGAAAGAACCAATGATTTGACCCGTCTTGGTCGATGTTGAGCAAAAATCTGAGCTAGAAAACCCCCAAGGGATGTACCATAAAGATGAACCTGGAAATAAACATACCTTGATTTAACATTTCAAAACCAAGAATAATGGAATAAAATGAGGCCCTTACATGATGAACATTGATTGTATCCAGGAACTTCTCAAATGCATGAACCCATTCAAGATGGTTCCAAACACGTGGTATATCAAGAGAAATAACTCGGTATCCCTGAAAAGCACTTAAGGTTATATACTCCTCAGTATAACTGAACTAAGATCAGCAATTGAGAATGAAATTCTAGCAGTACTATAAACTTAAAGATGCAATCTCTTATTTATAGAAATTCAAAACAAATAAGCAGTTCATAGTGTGTCATCCCGCCATATGTGCATTTATTTAGTTATGGAAATACAAAACCTTAGTAATGTTGGTTAACCTCGAAATTAGTGCATTGGATACTAAATGAAGTACACAAATGGAGGGATGATACAATATAAACAGAACTCATGTAAGCCTAATTAAGACCCGCTAGTCTTATAAATGAAATTTGAGTTTGCTCTTCAATCATGTGAAAATCCCTTTCGGTGGATGCATTCTCTATCGGTCATTACGACAATTAACCTCGAGTTATTGTGATTTCCCTCTTTAATCATTGCGACGATCATCCTACTTGGTATTATCTTTTATTTGAGAGTTCTTCTGCTTCTACTTCATGTTTATTTTCTTTGTATGAAGCATTTTGCGAGTTCTTCAATTCGATCACATGTTTGGATGTCTTATTCGATACATTAGGACCAATTCAAAAATTTTCTTGATTTGATTTTCAATGATCTAAAAGCTAAAATCAAGATTGTTTTGAATTATATTCATATCTTTCTCAAGATATATTTCTAGGCTTGTTCTATAATTATTTTTATTTGCTTAAGAATATATGTAATAATATTATTCCTTATTACCTCATATGATCTTGAACCTTACATTTAACTATATTCACATCTAGTTATACTTGCAGTTAATTATTTTTGCATTTAGGCATTTTAATTGTATTCAAATTTTGAAAATAAAAATAATTATAAACCCAATTTTAGAATTATTTTTAAAAAATCTATTTAACCTTTTTTTAATTTAAAAGAGTTTTATTTAAGATTAAACATTATTATTTTTATCTAGATTATTTTTTTAATTAGAAGTTAAATAGATTTAAATTAAAGCTTCTGCAATATTTTATCTAAGAACTACAAGTCAAGTTGGAAATTTAAATCAAATCGCATCAGACCTACTTTCCCTACCCATACCCGCCACTCTGGGAGCGATTGACCAAACATTTTCAATAAGACAAAATCGAGCTTCCACAGTGTTCCTATTTTCATTTTGTAGTGCTTTTAGATTCACGTCATCATATAGAGATGATAATTTTCCTTAATAGACTTGGGAGTGCATTTATTTAGTCAACGAATTCAAGGCCCTAGTTATGTGCTTCTTGTCATGGTTGTCATTATTCCAGCTCATGTCATTTTATAGAGGAATTTTTTCACCTACATTGAAGTGTGAATTTAAACTGTCAAGGTAACAGAAATGAGAAGGACAGCATAATTCCTGCTCCTACATTAAGATTATAGTTTTCAAAGGACCAAAAATTCTTAATCCCTCAAAATATAGCAAAATAGCATGTGATTAGCTGAAAATTAAAAACGCAATCAAGTTCAAAACTGCATTTTCCCTATCTTATTCAGCTTTTTCCAATACAAAACTTCCTAAACTGAAAGCCTTCTCTCTTCACGCACAACTTCATTGAAGGCATTTGAAACATAATAGATATACCAGAGCAAAATGAAATGCATGTATTCATTGCAACCAATGACAAGGAAAATGATGATAAGGATAGATCGAGAAATAAAAATTAAGGCACACTTTATCATTTCATTGTTACCTTCATGGACAATGACATGATCTGTTTGTAGTATACATCAGCAGTTCCAGCAATCCCAGGGATGCAGATAAGTGGAGGAACAGATTTTGGACCAAAATCATAGTATCTCCACTGCTTAGAGCCAATCTACATATAAGAATATCAAAATCTCATACGAATGGAACAAGAAGGATTGAAATGAACAATGATCGAACTATTTCTTCTTGTAGCAAAGCAAAAATTCACATGGAATCAAGTAACAGCATCTAGCATCAGGATTTTCATGCTACAATAGAATGACAATGACAAGTTGACAGTAAAACCTCCTCAACCAGCTAAATGAGTCGTCCATGAATTCTCACAAAAAATATGGTACAGCTAGCATTTTCAGCTATCCGAACTATACTGGTTATAGCAGATTGTTTAATTCCTACTGCAAAAATGATATGTTTGATTACCAATTGGAAGTTCATATATCAGAGAAAAGAAGAAACCGGCTTACGGAGATCCTGTGGAGGGGAACTTGCGACTTGAAGTGGACGTAATCTCCCGGAGCGGACGAGGAGCCTTTCATTTCTTCTACGCCTCGTTCTTCTTTCTCCCCGTTCCTCCCCCTCCCTCACTCTCTCCTCCCTTTCTAGGTCATAAAGGGGCGGAGGCGAGAGGGAGGAGACGACGGGAAGAACACCCGGTGGAGCACGTACCCTCGGCCAGAAGCAAAAGGGTAGGAAGAAGAAGCCAAGGGAGCGAGGGCCAGGGTGGTCGACAGCCGCGATGATTGCAGGGGCAGGATGGGATCTGCGGCTTCCCGATGGAAGAAGATGGAGAATATTTTTGGGGTAATTAAACCTAAAAATAGGGAATATATATATATATATATATATATAT